>JAECUM010096278.1:0-19439 GCA_016617855.1 Megalonaias nervosa
AAAAAACAAAAAATAATAGAATAATGCTGAAAAGTATTGTGCGCAATCTGCGGAAGAAAAAAAAGTATGTTTTTACCAAAAACAAGCGGAGCGGGTTACCCTCCTGACGTTGTCAGGGAGATTATTTTAGGAGACGACTGAAACAATATTATCTGAAAATTCAATAATTGTGTTTTCTAACAAATATTACCTGGGGAAAATGGTTTAAAAAATCAGTAATATTTCTTATTTTTTGAGGGTCAACCCCCCAGCATTTTTCAATATAAAATTTATCATTTTTTGATATTTTTCCTTTTTATGTCTGATTTTTCTTATTTTCTCGTTGATATGTTGTTGCTTTTTGCTTGATTTTGCTCGTTTTTATATGAAAAATATAAAAAAATGATAAATTTTATATTGAAAAATGCTGGGGGTTTGATATGAAAAGATCGAGAAATTTGAACAAAATTCACTTATTTTGATGGGGTGTTTTCACGATTTTATTAAGAAATGCGCAAGAAATTCTGATTTTGATGGGATATTTACACGATAAAATCAAGAAACTTAAATAATTGTGGCAAATTTCAGTTTATATAATATAATATAAATTTTGATATATATTTTATAAAACTGAATAAATTCGATAAATCTGCTTAATTTCATAACCAATCGTTGATTGGGCTGGGGGTTTGATATGAAAAGATCGAGAAATTTGAACAAAATTCACCGATTTTGATGGGGTGTTCACACGATTTTATTAAGAAATTCAAACAATTTCCTAAATCTGATGGGGTATTTACACGATAAAATCAAGAAACTTAAATAATTTTGCCAAATTTCAGTTTATATAATATAATATAAATTTTGATATATTTTTTTATAAAATTGAATAAATTCGATAAATCTGATTAAATTTCATAACCAATCGTTGATTGGGCTGGGGGTTTGACCCGTAAAAAACGAAAAATTTAACCACAAAATCGCTAAAAAAACAGGTAAAATATTCGAAAAAACGTCAGAATTTGACAAAAAATTTAATTTTTTCAGATTTATAATAAAATTATTATTTTCTGAAAAATTTGTCGGCTATAAAATAAATAATGACATGCGGCTGTGATTGCGATAGAGATTTATGTCTCGAGCAAAATAAAATTGTTACATATTGTCAGAAATGCAAAAACAGAGAAATAATACGAACAGGTATAGATATACATACATTTATTGGAAAATTGACGAAACCAAAAGGCGGTTGGACATTGCCAGGCCATAAATACACTGGACCTTATAATCCTCTTGATAAACAACTTGACGAAAACGATAATCCGCTGCCTGGACAAGAACCTTACAATCAAGTTGACGCATTAGCGATGCGCCATGATATCTGCTACAGAGATATTGATCTTCCAAACAGCGAACAAAATAAACACAGCTGCGATAAAGTAATGTTAGACGAACTTCGTGACATGAAACCTGTAAATATGCGAGAACATATTGACCGAAGGCTGGTCCAGGGTTTTATTGGAGCAAAATATAAACTCGGTCTCGGAGAGTCTGGACTCGGTAAAAAAGAATTATATGATGATCTTGCAACTGAGCTACACAGACCTAAAAAAAACGTTTCCGCGACGTAAAGTTGTCGCAAATGCCGTTGATGATATCTGGGCGATAGACTTAGTTGATATGTCAAATCTAGCTCAGTTTAATGATAATGAGAAATACTTGTTTAATGTTGTAGATGTTTTTAGCAAATACGCGTTTACTATACCCGTTTCGGATAAAACAGGGACATCAATTACTGATGCGCTAAAACAAATTATTGTTAACACAGAAAGAAAACCAAATAGAATCTGGACTGATCATGGAACGGAGTTTTTTAATAAAACGTTTGAGCAGTTTTTAGAACAAAATAACATTAAAAAATATGTTACTGGAAATGAAAGGAAAAGCGTCATTGTCGAGCGATTTAATCGCACGCTCAACGAAAAAATCCACAAATATTTGACAGCTAAAAATACGAATAAATATATTGACAATTTACAAAACATTGTTGACGAATATAATAACATGAAACACCGAACGATTAAAATGTCACCAAACGACGCGATTTCAAATCCAATATTAGCAAACGAAAACATGTACCGACGACATAAATTTAAAGTTGGCGATAAAGTTAGAATTTCTTTGACGAAAAAACATTTGAAAAAGGTTATACTCATAACTGGAGTGAAGAAGTATTTGTTGTTGATAAAGTACTTTTAACAACACCAGTTACCTATGCGCTAAAAGATTTATTAGGTGAGCCTATAACTGGCAGTTTTTATGATCAAGAACTTCAGAAAACAGAACAAGATGTATTTGTTAATGAAAAAGTTATTAAAAAGCTCGGCAACAAAAGTTTAGTTAAATGGCGAGGGTATAGCGATAAATTTAATAGTTGGGTACCAACTAAGTCGATATCATCGACTGCGATCTCATCGACTGAATAATATTATTATAAATTTCCTCATATTTTATTAGTACTTACTTACATTTTACCGGTTTGCATAAAGAAATTAAATGTAATTTTCTCGCATCGTCCATTGGCATTAAATTAAATATTTTAACAAAACTAAAATCGTATTCTATATTTCTTTGTTGTCCAGGTATTTTTACGTTTAAAAAAAGTTTTATAAGTTGCTAAAATATTTGATGTTCGGCAACAGTAAAATTAAATTTTATCATTTTTTTTAGCAATATGGTACTTAACATCATATCGCCCAGTTGTTGGTCTGCTTAAATATTTTTTACTAGCGACAACATCATCTTCGTCATCGTCGTCGTTATACAAAATATCTTTTTCAGTATAACCAGCAAATCTGTCATTGGTAATATTTTCTACATTTGAAAACTGAAACAAAATCTCGTGAATATAGCTCAGCCAGTGTCTCAATTAAGCCCATTATTATAATAATCTTTTATCTAATTAATAAATAATATGTTCGGAGAAATAAAATATCATCAAAGAGTTAGTATACTGAATCACAAAGAACTAGCTGAAGCAATTCGAGCTTGTTTATTTGGATATAATTTTTATTTTGTCGATGTTATGATAACATTAGGTGAATCTGACAGATTTTTATTAACAGCAGCGGACAAAATAAAACTCGATACGAATAAAATAATGACATTACGATTTAATCGCGACGATGTAATGGAATTTAGTCATAATTGTCTTAGTCGGAATGATATAGAAAATATCATTAGTTATCGTATCTAAAGATAAATCTATCAAATGTCAACATCGACGTTGCTGATTTAGTTTTGCCATCAGCGACAAATTTTACTGCACGTGGATCAATTTCATGATATTTTGCCGCAGCTGCTATTGATCTAAATTTCATTTCCTCATTAGTTTCTAGATTTATTGAAATAATTGATTTTGGATCTTTAAAATTATTACCGCCAGCATCTCCTCTTCTACTATTTTCTTGTTGTGTAACCAGATCTAAATTTTCTAGACGATTATCGGTTTAAATTTTGTTAATATGATCGATAACTAAGCTATTAGGTATTAGTCCGTTGAAAGTTTCAAAGATAAAACGATTTGACAGATAATTAACTTGGTTAGTTTTTATACCACGTACCATTACATGTAAATAACCATCTTTATATAAATTTCCTAATATCTTTTTTGTTTTTATATGTCGAATAATTCCCTTATCATTTACCTCATATAAATCAAATACTAGGTGAGGTTGAAATTCATTTTCTAATCCTAAATTTTCAATATTACCATCAGCAACTGCGTTATTTGCTCTATATACTCGTTGTCCTTCTGGAATATCGCCGCAAAATAAAGTATAAATAAAATCTTTTCTAAACATTTTAATTCTTTCTGTATTATAACCTTTTACTGAAATTAGCATACCAGCTGGTGTTGATATGCCGATAGATTTTTTAGATGCTATGTTGATAACAGAACCAAGTGCATTTGCAGCATATAGGTTGTACCTTGGGTGAACATAATAAGTTTCTTGCTCTTCCGCCGTCAGTGGTATATATCTCAAAATTTCTGTCATTATATTATAAGGTTTTTCATATCTCTAATTAAAAAAATTCAATTAAATATAAAATATTATTATATATATATATATATATATATATATAATGTTAAAATTGCGAGATATTTCTAAAAAGAACATTATCAAATCAGAAAAAATTGCATCGGCATTTTCAGGTTACGATAATAGCTATAAACTTGATGATCAAAAAATTTTAGCAAATTTTAGCTCCACAAATTTATTTCATCTTTTACGGCCTGTTATTTCTCGAGAACTTGCTGCTGATAAAAGTATCAAACTTATAGTCCAATATCATACGATTTTATCAAAGTTACACGCAGTTGAAGATATACTCGATATAATTTTTGAAACAAAAAGTTTTGACAGCGAAATTTCGGAACCATATTTAACAGCAAAATCTAGAAAAATATTAACTGGAACAAACATTGCCATGGTCGCCGATGAAATACATCAAGAAATAAACAAAAAATTGGAAGAGTTTACTTCGTCAGGATCAGGTTGGAAATTTGAAATGATCAAAGAAGTTTTATTTCATACAGCAAAATATAACGTACTTCGCGGCAGCGGCTACGTCGATCTCCCTCAAAAATTAAAAACAAAAAAATGCTGTATAAATGTCAAAAAAGATGATGACAAATGTTTTCAATGGTCTATTCTTTCCGCGATGTTTCCAAAAGAACAAAATACTGATCGCGTTAACAAATATTTTCCACACGAGGACGAACTAGATTTTTCAGGAATAACTTTTCCAGTAGCGGAAAATCATATACCAAAGTTTGAAAAACAAATCAGTATCTCGGTAAATGTTTTCGGATTAGATGAGAACGAAAAAGTTTACCCGAGATATATCTCAGAAAATGCTACGCAAAATACAATAAATTTATTATTTTATCGGGGACATTATTGCTGGATAAAAAACTTTAACGGATTAGTTGGCAGACAGTACAGTAAAAATAAAAATAAAAAATATTTCTGCTATAGATGTTTGCACGGTTTTTCTAGCGATGGAAGACTGCAGGAGCATCTCAAATACTGCGTTAATGTTCAAAGAATAAGTACGCCAAGCGAAAAAGAAAAAATATTAAAATTTAAAAATTATAATCATAAACTAAATATCCCTTTTGTTATTTACGCTGATTTCGAGTGTCTACTCGTTCCCGTGGTTGGAGCAGAAAATAATCCGAATAAATCAAGTACTAGAAAAATACAACAACATATTTCTTGCGGAGTAGCTTATAAAGTAGTTTGTTGCGCTAACGATAAATTTTCAACTCCGATAAAGTTATATAGAGGTGAAAATCCTGCCGTATGGCTATTAAAAAATTTAATAGATGAAGTTACTAAAATTTCTAACAGATTACTTAAAACAGTTCCAATGAAAATAACATCTAAACAACAACTTGATTTTGATAAAGCAGTCGACTGTCATATTTGCGAAAAATTGTTGGTGGATTCTAACGGAGCACGTCATAAGGTGCGAGATCATTGTCATTTGACCGGCCAGTATTGTGGAGCAGCTCATAATAGTTGTAATTTAAAATTTCATGCTCCAGATTTTATTCCCATAGTTTTACATAACTTTCGCCGCTATGATAGTCATATCATAGTTGAAGCATTTGGTGATGAGGAAATTAAATCTAAACTAAAATTAAATAACGTAATAGAATGTATTCCAAATAAGTTTGAAAGGTATATGTCGGTGACGCTCGGTAAATTACGTTTTAATGACAGTCTGCAATTTATGGCGGCATCATTAGATGAGCTTGTCAACAGCGCTACAAGCGCCGGCAGCGATTTTGCTAAACTAAAAAGCTGCTTCAGTGAAAACTATATCGATCTGACAAGAAAAGGTATATTTCCGTACGAGTATCTCGACGATTGGAGCAGATTTAATGAAACTTCTCTACCTAGCAAAGATAAATTTTACTCGCAACTTAAAAATGAAAATATAACAGATGACGAATGTAAATATGCGCAAGATATTTGGAATAAATTTAGTTGTAAAACATTTGGTGATTATCACGATCTATATTTGAAAACAGATGTTTTATTGCTAGCATATGTTTTTGAGAGTTTTCGTCGGGTAAGCTATAGCAATTATGGATTAGACCCCTGTTGGTATTATTATGCTCCAGAATTATCTTGGGACGCTCTACTAAAAACGATCAAAATAGAACACAATCTTTTAACAGATGTCGATATGTTTAACTTTATTGAAAAAGGTATCAGAGGTGGAATTAGCGTTATAACAAAGAAATATGCAGGCGCTAATAACAAGTACTTAAAAAATTATGATAAAAATCTTCCATCTAATCATATTATTTATCTAGATTGTGTTAATTTGTATGGCTGGGCCATGTCAGAGCCAATGCCACATAGTGGATTTCATTGGATAACACCAAATCAATTTCTTAGAGAAACTGAAAAAGATATACCTAGAAAAATTAATATAGATTTATTCAGATATCTCATATTTTGTTGAAGTTGATCTAGATTATCCTCGTTGGCTACACAATCTACATAATGATTATCCGTTTTGCGCAGAGTCAATGATGATTAATTATAGTTTATTATCGCCTGAACAACGAGCAACGACGACATAAAAAAATTCGATTGTTAATAAATTAGTTCCAAATTTGTTAGATAAAAGAAATTACGTTATGCACTACAAAAATTAAAAACAAGCAGTAGATGCTGGACTAATTCTGAGAAAGGTCCACCGCGTGCTAAAGTTTATTCAGTCGAAGTGGATGGCAAATTATATTGATCTAAATACGAAACGTCGTGCTGTAGCTAAAACCGAATTTGAGAAAATGTTTTTCAAGCTGATGAACAACTCGGTGTTCGGTAAGACGATGGAAAATATTCGAAAGCGAGTTTATATAGAAATTGTCAATGATATTAGTCGCAGAAATAAATTAGTTGATGATGATGGTTTTGTTAGTATGAAAATATTTAATGAAAATCTTGTTGCAATGCAATGACGAAAGACAAATTTAAAGTTAAATAAACCTATTTATGTTGGTGCAGCTGTACTTGATATATCAAAGTGGCTGATGTACGATTTTCACTATAATTTTACCAAAAAGCAGTGGCCAGATTCGGAATTGCTATTTACTGACACAGATTCGTTAGTTTATAATACAAAATGTGAAGATGTCTATGAGGATATTTACAATAATAAAAATCTGTTTGATTTATCAGATTATCCAGCATATAGTGGATTTCAAGATAATTCGAACAAAAAAGGTTATTGGTAAAATGAAAGATGAATTTATGTTTGTGCCAGTGAGAGAGTGTGTTGGATTAAGAAGCAAAATGTATGCTGTCATATTAGATGACAATAAACTTACAAAGAAAGCTAAAGGTATTCCTCGAGGATATGTGAAAAAGATGATGAATTTTGACGATTTTAAAGCAGCGCTAAACAATAGCATCAGTTTTATCAAAACTAATGTCATAAGAACAAACCATCATAAACTTGAAACTGATACGATCATAAAACGGGGACTAAGTAATTTTGATGATAAAAGATATTGCAGTGACGGAATTAACACACTAGCGCTTGGACATTATATAATTAATTTTGTCTAAACATTAGAAATAATGTTTGAAAATTTAACATTAGAAGATGGAGTTAATAGCAAAATCAAAAAAATAATGGTAAATAACCAACAATTATCATTTGAATTTAACGATGAAATTTCAGGTATTTGTTTTAGTAAATTTGACAGAATCAAACTATCCCTTATCAAATCAGATGACAGCAAATACTTTAGTCATCTCGAAAGTTTACGAGACGAGCTTGCATTAAAATATAGCAATTTACATAATCCAATCAGTCAATGTCAGTATACAAAAATCAACATAGACCTAGATAGGTCGAAGGTTTACGTAAAAGGTAGTAAGTATCTTCTCGGTAAGATAGCGATGAAAGAATTATTTGAATGTCGTCGTAAAGTATCTGGTAGAACTAAATTTTATCTACATAATCATGATAGCACGCTTTACCTAATATCAAACGTAGAAATACTATTCGTTGGCCAAGAAACATAACTCTGTATTCCATATCCTATTTTAAAAAGGGAGATAATACTGTTCCAATCAAATATAGCATTATATATCGTTTCGTATTCTTTTGTTAATGAAATATAATAGATTTTGTAAATCTGATAGTGTTTTAAGACCTATAAATCTTGGTAGCAGTTCTGTATTTGCTAAAATAACTAGCAAATTCGTCCTACGTATATAACATAGATTACTGTAGATTCTCCCTTAAGTCTAATGCGTAATACAAAGCATATTGATTATTTTTCTGCAGTAATGTGTGTCATTCAGGCAGTATCCTTGGCGACGGCCGTTCTTCTGTTAAAGATAATTGCATTGTTTGTAATTCAGCCTAGCATTAGGATTTAGGGTTTCTGTACAACATAAAATCATGTTTTTTCTCTATTTGCAATAATGTTTTCAGAATTAAATAATATAATGTAAAATTACGTTTTTTTTAAAATCAGAAAATGAATGCTGTTTGGTAACTATATGATAACATTTTTAACATATATACATATGAAGTCCGGTGGCCGATTGCTAACGCATTGGACTCTCATGCTCGAGGTCCGTGGTTCGAATCTTGTGACTGGCAGATTGCCGGCGAAGGCGATGTTATGCCAAAATTTATTATTTATTGGGCGTCAGTCAGCCCTTCTACGTTTCAATAGAAAAAATTTGTACACTTCTCCCACCATTGTCGCTTGGTGGGTGCAATTTTGCACTCCCTGGGTGATTATGATGGGAGGGGTGTGAAAAAATTTCTATTGAAACGTAGACCCCCTACCCCGACGTATTGTCCTTAAGATAAGTTTATATGTTGTCCTAGAGTTAAAGTTCTTAGAATTAATGTAACTGTGTTGTCATTATAAATATATGTAAATACATTACTGTAAATATATGTTAATACGTTACTGTAAGAACAATACTGTAAATATGCTTGATTTAAGGGCTACATAAAATCATAATGCCTAGACAGCCCTCTAAATTTCTAGTATTTCGTTTCGATTAGGAATTTGCTGGGGGGTGTGTGTGTATGCGTCCATAAGATAAGTTTATGTATAATCTCTGATCCTGCTAGGATGTTCTTTGGCAGCCTAGGGGATCACATGGGGTTAAACTATGCTGTAAATACGCTTGCTGTAAATACGCTACTGTAATTAAGATTCTGTGTTCTGTCCTTAATTAAGATATAATCATATGTATATAATCATAATCTTAATCATGTGTATATAATCATCTTGAAACAGTCCTTAGGGACTATTATTTTTATTTTAAATTTACAGCTTTAGTAATATCATTATCAAATAAAATATCAACCATATTGTCAATAAATGTCATCACATCATCTTCCCAACCCACTATTCTCACATCATTTTCAGTCGCGAATAACAACACCGACCCATATTTTGGTGATATATGATATCCAACTTTTTTAATACAATCGCTTATTATTTTAGTTTTTATACCAGTAAAACCTGACGCTGATTTGATTGAATTAAATCTCTTACAAAATCTGTTTGTCAGATCAAATCCAACATGTCGGGTTGAATTATGATACATTATATATAATATTTCATTTGTTTAATATGAAATTTTGTCTAAAACTATAAAAATAATAAGTATAGTAGTAGATGTAATTGAGTGTTCCTATCTCAGAGACCCCCTACCCCGACAAAACAAATTTTGTCAGAAATATGTTAGAAAAGTCTTATCATATGAAAGTCATCATTTTAAGCTATAAACGGCTGCTGACAAAAATGTTAACGTATAACGTTTTTTTTTTGGGGGGGGTAGGGGGTCTCTGAGAGAGGAACCTTCAATTACCTTTACTACTATGACAATACTAGCATCAAATATTTAAGATTGCTTGATTTTGTACCTAGTCTTTTTATTTCTCAAACAACCTAAGCGTAACCAATTATGCCGCACAAACATTTAAGTGCATATAGTATCACGTTAACAATCTATTGCTTGAAAGGCAGCCTCTGGGCCACAAAAACTTTTTTTTTTGAATTTAAAAGATGCATGCCCTTGTGGCAAGATATACTTGTTTTCCTTTGAACTATAAGCTTTACGTCAACGGTTGAGGTTTTTATACATTCTGAACGGCAGTGAGGAGACATGATGACATAAGCTTTCTCGCTTAAATACTAGGGCAGACAAAGAACTACCCACAACCTGTAAATATATATATATTTTTTTCTTTTTTCAGAGATATGTTGTGGACCGTTGAGACAACACGTACAATCATATACGAAGTCATGATTAAGAAAATCTTTCTTTCCTTCCCTTGATTCAGATGTCTCATCAAATTCTATCATGACTGTGTCCCCAGTACCACAAATCTGCATGAAATAAATACAGTGGCTAATCCACCTTTCGTTACTTTGATATCTGATCCAACTTGCTTCTAAGAATATTATTGTCTGACACTTAAATCTCTAACCCTATATTAATATAACAAGATATGCAGCGATCTTTTCATCAGTGAGTTTATTTATCATATGTTCCTTTAAAGTGCTAAGGTAAACTATTTCTCTTTTAAAATCTGGTGCTATTGATATGGTTTACCTGGAAAAACATACATATTTTAATAATTATCTCACAATTTATGCGACATAAGTTGAATCTCCCAAGACTAATGTTATATTAAGCCTTGTAATGTTTCCCATAATTTGTTTTTATTTGTTTCCCGGTTAACGAATTCTTACATAATCCATTTGTATTATTTTCTAAAGGTTCCAGCCTATGCAGCGTAATTTAAAATGTACCGTTATTAAAGCTTATTTCTCGTCAAGAACCTCATTCCAAAGAAAACTCACCATCATAAAAAGACTGTATTATACACAACTATATTAAAAACGGAACATAAACAACTGTTTATAATATGTATTACCTGAAACATTGAAACGGATGAAAAGGGCATAGACGAATGAAAATAACATGATCAAAAATATAGACGACGAAGAATCACCAAAGCATTAACTTTACTTTCAGTTAAAATTTTTCATATTTACCTGCTCGATACTATCTTTAATAAATTCACAAATGCCCATAAGGAAACCAAAATCACTCACAAAGAAACAGAAATCAAATGTACTTAAAGAAATCGGAGTCACGCACGTACTTAAAGAAACTCAAATCGCAAATGTACCAAACAAAACCCCAAATGACAAGTCTACTTCAAGAAACACAAATAGAAAACATAGGTCAGAAAATGCGTTATACATTTTTTTCAAAATGACAAGATCTATTTTGCATTTTTCAAACTGAAAAGATGTGTTTTGCAAACATACTATTAAAAACGAATCTATTTACTACAGCCATTTGTTTCATATGCTAAAGTATATAGGGATATGCGAATACCTACTAATCAAGGGTCCTTCTCATAGATTAAAATATATATAGGATATGGGAATACCTACTAATCAAGGGTCCTACTCATAGATTAAAGTATATAGGGATATGCGAATACCTACTAATCAAGGGTCCTACTCATAGATTAAAGTATATAGCGATATGGGAATACCTACTAATCAAGGGTCCTACTCATAGATTACCATATTTTAATATTGATCATTTGACGAAGAATCAGTGGAATTTTCTTTCAGTCTGGTACTTACGTTCAGAGTCCACACTAAATGAAATTCATTATATGGAAGCATTACCCGTACACATCCAATCCATGAAGCTATTTAGATCTCGGTTGACAGATTGCGGTTTTATTAAAGCTGGTATCGTTCTGAATCACTAGATAATGTGGTACGAATATCGCAACTAGCATATCATGCATCCGTTTAAATTTTAAAATAATTTTCAATGAGCGTATATTCAAATGACCTGTTTTTTTTTTGACCATACGATGTATACTTGTTTCTTCACTAGCTTTGTTTTTTGTTCCAAATCTAAAGTATGTTGAGCAGCATAAACAGTTGAAAGCAAGTTTCAGCATTTTAAATGTCAATCGTTAACAGGAAATGAAAATCATGGCCATGCAATCATAACTTAGATGGTCAGGATGGACATGAATTAAGTTTGTATGAAATAATTAAATACCCAGTAAAGCATTATGTAGATATTCACCATACGGATATATGCGAACAATGGACTTAATGAAGCATTTATGAAGATTCCGAAATTTTCGTGCTACAAGTGGTTTACCACATATATGAATCTCTTCTTAAATGGAAGTATGTTTGTGTTCCGCAGATAAATGTTGTCATTCATATACCGGTAAGTCCTTCGTCCTTGAAGAATGCACACGATGCATGCGTCACAGGACGTTGCATAATATGACAAACCATATGATGTATGTGTTGGATTTGTAGATCTTTGAATGTTTCCGACATAAAGGGTTGCTGTTCAAAAAGTATTTCTTGATGCATCTGAATCAAAGAAGGAAGAAAGAGTGCATTAATGTATATGTATGTATGTATGTATGTATGTATGTATGTATGTATGTATGTATGTATGTATGCATGTATGTACGACTCATTTCTGATTTCTGATAACTGATAAGTGTGACGTGACTTTGTGCTCATGTTATTTCACTCCTCATCAATTAAAAATGACTTGGAATATGTTCTTAAGTCTGCTCTTAAACCTAGTAAGTTTTAACCCTTCAAGGACCGAAGTTATTTTTTTCAAAACAAATTTCGTCAGTGTTCTTCCGGAGCTTGAGCTTCAAAGTGAGCTTCTTCATTTTGTTCAGCGTTATGAACAGCTTGGACAAACATTCTCTAACTTTGAAATATTTTCCAAACATGTCTGCTTACATGCGTCCAAAATAATGAATGTTTTGAAGTCTATTAAATACAATCTAGCTAGAAAAACAAAAAAAAAAAAAAAAAAAAAAAAAAAAATTATACAAAAACAAATTAAAAAAAAAAAAATCTCGCCCACTCCTTGTGATACAATCTCGAAACAATTGATGTTTCGCTGACTCATCAAGACTACTAGCACTTTGTACAAATAAACCGGATGACTACCATTCGGAACGAGAAACATTTCTACAAACTCTATGCATTTCACAAATTGTATATTGATTAATCTCGGTCTTACCTTCAAAATCTGGTATCTCAGTTAATTGGACACATATCACAATAAAATTTACGAATTAGAAATAATTTTCAACAAATACATGTAAGACTAGAAAACTGAGGAAATCGTATATAACCTATACAGTAACGGTTTGGAACTCTGCCTGATTCAGTAAAACATGAACCACATTACATAGCATCTAAACGTAAATTTTCAAATTAACCCATATATGTTTCGCTATATTGTTAAACTGGTAGCAGGAAGTCACCAATAATTCATAATCGGATAAGAAACAACTGCAACGATTTAAGCAATGATTTATTTTATAATTTTATCACTCAAATCACATTGTGCACATCTAGCGTGGACGACCTGATCTGATTGCCTACTGTTATATTTTTAATTGTATGAAATATACAGTCCCTATTTTTAATTGTATGAAATATACAGTTCCTAGAGTGACACTAATACATTGTTTAAATCAATTATTTGCACCTGCTAGTACTATTGTTGTATTGCAATCTTTACAATTTTATATTCTTTCTATACAAATGTTAATTTCTTTAACAGTATTTGACGACCTTTTAATTTTTCATTTGAAATTTAAGCTTGTTTCTAAAATATCCAATTCAAAATATTATGTTTTTCTATTTTGGCATATGTTTTTCCCTGACTGATTATCATAGAATGCTATTGTTGATTGTTTTGACCCCCCCCAAAAAAAAACACAACAACCGTAATGTTCTCAGAGTTATCAACCTTTGATACAATATTTTGCGAAGGGTTAAATAAACCTTTATCTTTAATATATCGTACTTAGAGTTATCTTGTTTTTAAATGAAAGTTACTTTCAATTAACTTGAATGATCTGTTGTAATAATTTCCTCCAATTTCTTACAATTGTCTATCTTGCCTTCTCCTAAAATTGTAGAGGTTTAGAAAGAGTTGTGTCTTATTTAGTATTTATTAGAGTTATGGCTCAATTCAATTCTAATGTTTGCATTGTGAGTTATCTTCACTTTCTGTCTTAATAAAGTTATTGGACCTTTATTTCTGTAAGAATTAGCTTCTCTTACATTTTGGTACAAGACATCGTTTTATTTTGAAAATTGCTTTGTAAAAAATTACCCTCCATTGATTTTTTTTTATAATAGCTTTATTCCAGCTTATTCATCTCTACCTTGTTTTTATCCCCATAAATTTGAGAAAGAGGGTTATATCAGCTGTAATGTTTTAGCAAGAGTTATTGCACTATTTGCTTACATTTTAGTGATCTCTGCTGTTTAAATTTTGTAAGAGTTCTCTTTTCTTTTAATAACAGCGATATCCCCTTCATATAGACTCTTTCAAGCGTGCGTTTCACGCTGTTTCTTTCAATACGAGTTAGCTGCCCTTTATTTTCGAATATTGCCTCTGTTATATTTTGCCATAGTACTGTGTAAAATATGCTTGTAGTAAGTAGTCTCTCTATTTTTCAAGTAAGGATTGATTCACCATTATTGTGTCATTTTAATCTTGTATTTTTAGCAGGTGACTTCTCTCTAACATTTTGTATGATATATCCCGTTTATGTTCTGATATTTTGTGACTTATCCTTCAAGTGCTTTTAATATTGTCATATTTTATTAAGATTTATGTCTGGTGGTTTTTTTTAATTTTTTTTAAAATTTTCTGTTAGGGACATCTCCCGTTTTAATATTTAGCAAGGGCTATCTCCACTTTGTTACTAGTAAGAAGTATTTCCCTTTTAACGGTACCTGTATATTCATTGTTTTAAAATATTCCCAACATTCCCTTCACTGAAAGAGCGTGACTAGGTTGGACCGCAAACGGGGCTTGCTATTGGACTTTTTTGTATTCTGTGATAACTTTCAACATTCTACAGTGCTTTATGACTCATGTCCGGCTATATTTATGTTATGAGGTCATTATAGCAAGGGTTCATTTCCAATGCTGGCTGGAATTAATGGGGCACATAATGGTCGCCACGATATTGAAGCTCGGAAAAGTCGCTATTCCTTAACATTACCGGTGCCCTATAACCTTATCTTATCGTATCAATCTAACTGATTCTTAAGCTACCGGTGCCCTATAACCTTGTCTTATCGTATCAATCTAACTTAATCGTAAGTTACCGGTGCCCTATAACCTTATCTTATCGTATCAATCTAACTGATTCTTAAGCTACCGGTGCCCTATAACCATATCTTATCGTATCAATCTAACTTAACCTTAAGCTACCGGTGCCCTATAACCTTATCTTATCGTATCAATTTAACTTAATCTTAAGCTACCGGTGCCCTATAACCTTATTTTATCGTATAAATCTAACTTCATCTTAAGCTACCGGTGTCCTATAACCTTATCTTATTATATAAATCTAAGTTAATCTGAGACTGTATTTTCCTAAATTTCTTTCTGGAAACCATTCAGATGATAAGTTTTATCTGCACTGCAAAGCAGAAGCAAACGTACATTGAACTCAAAGTTAAAATGAATAGTATTGACAGTTATATATTTTTTAAAATATACATCTCTCTCTCTCTCTCTCTCTCTCTCTCTCTCTCTCTCTCTCTCCACTTGCTTCATAATACACGTGTATCGGGACTGGAAGGTACAGGTAGATATAAATTTTGTTCTACAGTCTTTAGAATTTTGTAATGTAAACTATAATGAATAATAACGGTATAGTTCACAATATGTTTGTATATATAATTTTAAAGCCACTCACATGCTCGTTGTTTGTCAATGTTAATGGCCTACATTTCCGCAAAAAAAGACAATTTCAATTAATGTTAAATTTTCCCATGTATCCGCAGTTTGCCGATGTTAATCCTATGAACATTTTCAATATTAAATTCCCTGTGTCCCCATACCGACTCAAGTCGAAGATGGCCGGTTAGTTCAGTTTCATATTTGTTTAAAAAAAAATCCAAACCACTATCGGATATTAACCTTCTTTGAAATAACGGATGTGTTAGATTTTAACAATGCTTACATATTCAGTTTAGAATCAAGAGGTGCCATCTCTTAATTCATTTGTAATTCCTATCTATTTCATGAGTACTCCGTAAGTAGCGGTGATATATATTCGACAAATTCGGTTAGTGGTTAATCTAATAACATCAACTTTTGCATGTGGAGGACAAATTGATTCAAGAGAACTGGAAAATAAGTAGGCCAGTGTTTTGTGAGCGGATCTGAGAAGAAATAGATTTCATTCGATCATAAGAAGTGTCTGAATATTGGTAATCAGATGGGGAGCTGGAACAATTTAAAGGACGAACATGTGCTGAAGACAAACCCAATTGTTGCGGATTCCCTTATTAGCATACAACACGGACTTGTAAAACATGATGTACTTCAGTTATGCCTTTAAAGAAAAACATTCGTCATTGCTTGGCTGAGTACTGCATCATATCAAACGCAAAATGATAGTAGCATGTTAAATAAGGATCACCTATTGTATCCGACATAGAGAGTTCTTGGTTGTCTTCGTCATCAAATCTTGTGCTCCACCTTTCGGCTCACCAGCGGAAGTTGCCGATCATCATCCGATTAATTCGTAAGCATGTGAAAAATAGCCGGATTTCTCAGTTCGAGCGAGACATTACATGAGCAGCGAGGGTGGGAGCTTTAAAAATTGATATTTTAGAGTCCGATTGACAGTAGGACGATTCTGCTTAAGAATATTGTTTCCCGGTAAACTACTTACAGTTACTATACAAGTACGTATAAAAAAATTCTAACCGTGGATATATCCCTTACGTAAGGATCCGTCCTTTCGTGAATCGGACCGTAAAATATCATGTTTGAGGTCGCCTCCACACACCCTCCCTTTGCTTCTGCACGGCTCATAATGTGATGAAAATGTTGATATCATTTAGTTTTAATGGCAGCAAAATTTTGATTTAATTCAAATATCTTTCAAGGTTTTGTATTATGCAAATGATTTGACATACACGAAGTTTTGCACGTAACGGGTGCATTGAGGTATTAATAAATCTTTTATTGTCTGGTATTCTCAATACATATCCAAGGAGCTCCAGGCACTTTTTGTAAATACAGCAGATTACATTTTATCCCATTTAAGAAATAATACGTTGTGGTGAAGGTATAGGAAACGCATATAAATCGCATATTTATTTGAAAATACTGTATTGAACAATGCAGGAAACTGGTCCAAAATCTACATCATCTCTGTATACAATTTGCCACAAATGTTTCGTTATATGGGTCATCTGATTTTATTGCGGATGTTAATATTCACCTATTTGTCTTATTTCAATTATATATTTGAAACACAAAACGCTGTAAACGGTTGCTCTTCTCACTTAATTACTGTTATATTCATCTTCATTCCCAGCAAATATTGATTCCTGCACTCTTTTCCAATATCTACCAAGACCATTGATGCATTCATTTATCATTTCGTTCATGTAATCAATTTCTCTTTCTCTCACTCAATGCAAATGTTTAATCCACTGAAGGTTATTAGTGTCTGTCAAAAACACACAGTCAGTACCTGCTTTGGATTAGCAGAGATCGTATTAAGGTATAGTTACTAGTAATAACATTTAATAACTGATTTTCTCCGTGTCTGCAGGCTTTGAATCAATTTGCCTACAAGGCTTTTGGTCATTGTTATTTCTCATTTGCAATCTTCGTTGTACATCAGTTTGTTTTCTTCCCTACTGTTTCGTATATAATATTTTGCCCTTTTGGCTTATTCTGATTTGTAAGAATTTGTAGTCAACCCCATTTATCAAAATGTTTTTAGCAAAACAATATGTTTGAGCAGAAACTGTTACAGGTTATTATAATGTTGTCATTGACAAGTTTTCGAAGGCATTATTGTTTCAAATGCAGCTAGATTTCATCTTATTTACTTCGAGTCTTTTTGAAATAGAGAAATAGCATGAGACATTGATAATCATCACAATAACCGCTGAATATACAAAAAAAAAAAAAAGTTTCTACGAAAAAGGCCAGCTGAAGTCAATGTTTTAAAGCTTAACGTACATCAATGAAAGCAAATGAGACAAAATTACCTACACTCTTTGATATAAAAAGGAACCATTGTACACGCTAAAAGTTTGGAACTCTAATTTATGTGTGCTCGAGTTTCTTTTTCTCGTAGGTTGGAGTGTTGAATCCGTGTAAGACAGAAATATCCATAGGAATAATATAATAAACTGCAGCTGTAAAAATCATTATTTCGATACTTGATGAAAAAAAAATATTTCCAGCAGTTGTAGATTTTCACCTGAGCTGCATTTCACAAAGCCGATTCGTCTTTCAAAGAATGAAGACCCTCCTTCCATGCCCTCACACTTTATTGATTATGGTATACATATTAAACCCTTTGGTACGAACCCTACTTCACAAAAAAGCCCCTTTAGGCGATTCGTTCTATCAGATCATGAGCCATAAACAGTGTTCTATCCCTCTAAGAAGGATGTGTTGTATATATTAATGTGATGTCTATCACGTTGCTCAAGGTATGCGGATAAAAAGATAGAGTTAATTAAAATGAACGCAGTTAGACCACCTTGCCGAAAATGATTGTTCAATCGAGATTATTTTCTTTACTTTGAACTTCCCCAGCGGAATTGTTTATCACCTCTGCATCAATACATATTTGGATCAACTGAAGCTTAATAATGTGGTTTTGTTTGGGGTTAATGGATATGAAAGATGAATTCTGAGTTATTAGATATTCTAAGCATGCGTATTCATTCAATGCTTTGGGACATGAGCTTGGCTGTTGTTGTTACCGCTGCTGCTGTGGATTCAACACCAATTTTTAGTACACGATCCGGCTATACATAACGACTGGTATAACTGATGCAGAAAGAACACGGTAAGAATCACCGACCCACCGGAAGCTACTGGCAAGCTTCCGCGCATAGCCACAATAAAGATATATATTCTCGGGTGCTAGTCTATCTGTAGTACCGTTTGTGTTTTATGGATTTTTGTTGCTATTTTAAGTTATGATTATACACCTTTATATATGTAGTTATAGGGGCGAATGAGGTTAATGGGAAACCCCATGTCAAAGTCGAACATAGTTTATAGGGTCATAACGAGAATTTAGCATGGGTGGCGTCACGGTACTAGACACTGGGGAAAAATTGAACAGTGTTGCAAGTGGCTGGATTAAATCTGACGCTAGCTAAGCATAGAAAATTAAATGCGAAATATCTATAAGGTCAAAAGGTTTATGGGGTCAAGAGAGACAAAGAAACAAACACTTATACAACACAATGACAAAAAAAAAAAAAAAAAAAAAAAAAAAAAAAAAAA
>JAECUM010096279.1:0-20083 GCA_016617855.1 Megalonaias nervosa
GCTTAACTCCATTTTCAGCATATGTTGATTTGAAGAAAACTGTTAAAAGGAGCAAATGTGTCTAATACTGAACAATACTAACGCGAATGAAAGAATCCATCATATACATTAGCTTGAGACATATAAGTCCCATCTTAGGGTCAGAATCTGTTTGCAGGCATGAATGACCCAGGACTGGATTTTCCAGTCTGGTATGCAAGCATTCTTAAAACACTATGTCGAAAATAAGCTTGTTCAGGTGTAACGGGGCAAAATGACCCCCCCCCCCCCTCGTAGGAATATGACCCCCGGTTTTTTTTCTTACGAAGAATAATGACCCCCTAAATCGTAGAAAAACGACCCCATCCATAGAAAAGTGATCCCAGTGGGTATTTTCCTAGAACTTATTTAGTTACAGGAAATACATTGAGCAAGGAATCAAACTACTGTAAGCCCATAGAATATTGTGCTGTTAGGAACTTTGTTTTACACAAAGTATATCCAGAGTCAATTAGAAAATAGAAAGACAAGAAAAGAACATTCAGCAGAAAGTGTACAAGATTACATTCTGTATTTTCGTTCTCTAACGGTGGTTACGACTGGTGAAGTTCAGATTTTACAGTGTATTCATTGCAATTAGACTGATGGACATTTGAGAGTCAACAAAATGTTAGTCCTTTTCAATTTATATGCCCCAAATTAAGTGAATGAATGCATTGGTTTTGAGATGTCCGACCGTCCGTGCGTCCGTCTCGACTCGTGTCCGATATGTAACTCTGAAGCAGTTCAACATATTCGTATAAAACATCCAGAATATCATGACCATACTGCATTATTAGCGTTTTTGAGGAAATCAGATTCCATAACTTGCTATATTGTTGTGAAAGACTATCATCCCTTTTTGTACGTTAAATAAATATGACCTTATATTTTTACAAGTTATTACTGAAACTTACAGTTGCCACAATAAATTATTTTAACACGTACGTACGTGTTAGTATGTATTAGCTATCACGTATGTATTTGTTAGTATGTATTAGCTATCACGTACGTACGTGTTACAAGTATTACGTATTAGCTATCACGTAGGTACGTGTTACATGTAATATGTATTAGCTATCACGTACGTACGTGTTACATGTAGTATGTATTAGCTATCACGTACGTACGTGATACTAACACCAGTGTCTGATTTATTGACCCCTGTGTCCCTCCCCTCCCCCATAACAAAGTTTATGTTGTAACGTTGCTATTTTTTGTAAAAGCGGGATGATGCCAATGTTCGAAAGAAAACGTTCGTAATATGTGCGAATAAGCTGGTCGAACTCCGACAATTGTTATGTATATTTAATTTAATTGTTTGTTTGTTAGTTTTAAATTTTTTATTTCATTACATGTTATTGTAATGTAACATTATATGCTGCACTTGACCTTGTCCGAAATTGAGTTCATTTCTGCTTGACCTGATTGACTTTATTATTTTTTAAATTGTATTTATGTAAACAACTAATAATAGCTTCAGTATTCTCTATGTGTATGAGTTTATTATCAGGATTATTATTCAGGTAACAAGAAGGAGTCAGTATGTTGATCAGGGTCGGGGTTTTGGAGATTCCTAAGTGAATTTTAAAGGCTATTGTTTTGTAAATAAACAAGGCTCATTAGGTCATTCTAGAAGGTTATTTTCCATTAGGTAATAGTTGTTTTTAGAAAATGCTAATTGTGACCTGAGGTCAAGCAGAGAACTATATTATCTTGTGACTGAGGATTTTACCAGTCGTGTTTTAACATCTAGCACTTTAAGCTGTATTATGTTGTGACCAGTTTGGGCTGAATTTTATTTTCTTCAAATTATTGAATTCAAGTGATTACTTTCTCTGGAAATACCAAAGTGCTCTGACAAAATTCTTGGATAATGACATTCATTGGAATTTATACTGAATTCAAACCTGGAATAATATTTCTGTGATTCAACAAGAGACTGTCGACACATCAGTACTTCGTAGGCTATAACAGTCACGTCATTGCCTTCAATTTTGGATCTCTTCGGGACTTGAACTGAGTTTTATTCAGAAGTTTTTATTACTAGGACTTGTGTCTTTAATTCTTGGATTATTTTTAGATTTAATTCGCAATACCGTAAGTTCTTTTTTTTTTTCTTCTCATTTTTCACTTTGTAATCAAGGAAAATAAATTATTTGTTATATTTTACAAAGCTTGTTGTCTTCACTCTTTTCTGTTACTTATTTTAAAAGCATAGACTCGTAACACAATGCTAGTGTGCTACGTATTCGGTAGATAACAAAGATAAAGTCTTAATCCTGTGAGTGGATTTGCGCTGAACGAAGAATGTTGTCTTGATCACCTGGCAAAGTAAACATGACGAAGAATTTCGAGCAGGTAGTTTTTAAGCCCGCGGTGGTGTAGATTGAATAAGAGAAGAACTAATTTAGAAAAGTGTCAGTATTGCATAATTCCTGTATACAAGTACTAGTAACTATATTCCCATTCTGTCGCGTATATTATTTCATGAATGCATTATTATTACTAGACTGCGGAAAGGGATTGGTGTTTAGCGCCATTTTTAACACCGAATTGGTCATATATGGCGGCCAGTAGAATTGGTGGGGAAGAACGCGGATATCTGCATGTATAACCACCGACTCATCAGAAGCTACTAGCAAGTTTTCTCGCATTATTGGATGAGCATTGTTAGAATAGACTGTAAAGTAATGGTCGCTGATTACAGAGTCCCAAGTTTAAGTATTCGCCTTTTATTCATAATTTAACTAAATTGTTTAGGCCTAATATATTTTATTTATATTTTTAATGATTGAATGGCGTTTTGCAACCATTCAAAAGCTTATTTCATTTGGGATGGAATGGGGAATGGTTATGAGCCAAACATGACAATAATGAAGCTGAAGATGACGACTGGAAATGACTATCAGGCATTCTAATCCTATTCAGTTCAAAACCATGATATTCAATATCAGGCCACACTGGTGAGTTCTACCTCCTGTTGTGAAGATAGTTGGCCGTTTCTTTTGCCCACGCTAACTAATGCCCTTTCTATTTTTGTAAACCACAAAACTCTGTACATACTGAAGATTTCTGAAAGCTTGCAAGACTCTCACGGGTTGATACCGGGCGTCTTACATATAATAATGCTATTTTTTTCTGTGAACCTGGTTCCCAATATTCCCATCATGCCAAACTCTATTATTTATAGCAAGTATAAATATTATCTTTCTGTACTTATTGATTCTTCACTCTCTTTTATTAGCTTGCAGTCGAATAATAATAATAGCTCAAATGGTTCACGAATAGTTATTTGAGGAAAAACGATTTTTTGTCTCCGTAACATGTTGGATCCGTCCTGAAAGCGTACTTACCTGATGAAAAACAATCTTGTGAAACCTATACGCTATCTTAAGTAATGGTCCCGTTTTCATACTTAAAAATTTGATAACTTGTGGATAACAGTTTCCCAGTGACGGATGAAGGGGTGGGGGCGCATTGTCCCTCGCCCCACCTCCAAAATGGTCGAGTTTATGATGCAATGTTGAAAGTATTTGTAAACGCGGCTTGCAAATATTTTAAAAGCATTCGCAGCTTGCTGTCTGAAGTTCGACAAGAAACGTTCCTGTCGGTAGACAATGAGTACATTAACAATCTTTACCAGAGTTGTCATTCTTTAAGTCACTTTCGTATGTGGAGTCAGACCAAAATTAACTTTACCATATATTCCTACATTTATTTCTTATTACTGAACTTTCGACTGTATCCTTAGTCAAATCATATGTCCTTTACAAGATTGTTCCAAGATCAACTCACGGTGGAAAGCTTGTCATAGGTTAAGTGGCATTTGTTTTGACTGAGCTGTAGAGAAACATACACAAGACCTTGGGTTGCTGTCATGCAAAAAATAGCAGCAAAGCTTACTCACTCACTGTACCCTACCACCAACATGTATACAGTCAACCATACCAAAATGATACTGTTGCAAACAAAAACCAGTTTCCTTTCAAACAATCACAAAAGCACACATCTGCATGCAAAACACATACGCTATATTTACACATGAAGAATGAATTACATTGGCACTTCAAATCGTGAGTGCCGACCCGGAAGTAATTAATTGTGGGCTGCCTCCATGTGGATGCAAGAGACGATAACTCTGGGTGGGGAATTTTATTTAGTTTAATAGTCTTCTTTAAAAAAAAGAATTGAGAACGTGTACCGTGAGACGGGTTAATATTTCAGCCCACGTTTGAGTTAAGCAATGGAATCAGAGATAAACTAATTTAGAAATTTGTCAATATAATAAAATTGTGTGAATATAGTGTATGTGTTTTGCATGCAGATATGTGCTTTTGTGATTGTTTGAAAGGAAATAATAATAATAAAATAATTCATGCATACTAGTAAGTAGACCCCATTCAGCAGAATATAGCACTTTAAGAATTTATTATTTGATGAATACTGTAAGAATAGATATGTTGATTTTTCAATATGGTAGTGTACTGGTGACAACCAAGATGGCCGCCGCTCCCAAAAGTAGCAGAAATTTAAACAATTATTTTCTCAAGAAGAGCTGGACAGATTGTGTCAGTTGATTTTTAGTGATCGCTATACAGTAGACAATCAAATTCGTGCAAATAAAGCCCATGGTTGTAATACTAGAATGATTTGAATGTGTATAAATCTAAAAAAGGCCGAGTGTCACGTACGCAAACCCAGCTCTTTTTTATGTATGACAGATGGGTGAAAGTACGGATTAGGTATCACTGGAAAAGTAAGTACGAAGATGTAAAGAAGTTTGTGATAAATGTCAACGAAAGGTTTCTCTGAAAAAAGCAAAGCAACAACTAAGTCCGATTGCAGTCCAAGCAAAAGTATTCTACCAGACTGGAATGATCTTGGTGGGACCACTCTAAACAACCTACTGCTTTAGGCTTAATATCTGAGGCATACATTTACTAAAAAGGTAAAGTGTGTTTAAGCTCATATGGGCTCGTTTGAGAAATTATCATCACTCTTTCTTTGTCCGTCAACTTTTTTATTACCATTTCAGGAACATTTGCAGGAGGTCGCGGGTTTGAACCCCGGCCGGGTCATACCAAAGATTTTAAAAAAATGGTACTAACAGCTGCCTCGCTTGGCGCTCAGCATTAGGAGGTTAGTGTTAGGACTGGTCGGCCTGGTGTCAGGATAATGTGACTGGGTGGGACATCATGCCACATGTCTGCGGCATGATGCCCCAGTGCTAGACATCACTATAAACTGTCACACTGCAGACATCGTAACGATATGACTGAAAAATTGTTAAAGCTACGTTAAAAATCTAAATCACACACACCCACACATCCCACATTGCAAAGAACTGTGCCCGCATTCTAGTAATGTCGACCGTGTGATGTCCTTGTCCGTCGGATGAAAACATAAAACACTGGCATGATAAATGCATAGAACTTAACAAAATAACAATCTGACGGCGTTTATGTGGTGCGTACTTGTCCGACAATTCATTCGTCCTTTTCTGTCTGTGTTGTCTAAAGATAATTACATAACATTTCGTACTAACATATACTGAGTGGCTGTATTTTAAAAGAACATTTAAAATATGGTTAAATAATACAGTAAAGGATCCTCCGTCGACCGGGTATTTTAAGTCTTAAGATCACACACGTCTCACCATGACAACGGGTCAAGTCGGCCTGGGTCAACTCCGCACGCGTGGTGAAGTTGATCAACGTGGCCTCAGTATTTTGTTGTAGATAGTTTATCAGTATGAATGTTTAGCATGTATGCGCATATGGTTATAACGTATTTATTATTTGTAGTTTATAATTTTTCTTGATTCCAAACGTGTAAGTAGCTTCATATAATTATGTTATTTTTATGCATAAATGAAAAAGTTAATTTGTTAATATATATTATTAAAGAAGGTGGTGTTGTTTGCCAAACATATTAAAGAAGCTGGTATTGTTTGCTATAATAGAGCGAGGTCAATACTTAGAGTAGACAATTTTTGGAGTAAACGTTTCGACAAATAAAGAAATTGTGATCAATTATTTTTGTAAAGATTATTGTCTTTGATTCGAAATTGTGGAAAGATGATCATTCTACTAAGCTATTTAAGATTTGAACCATCTCAACTGACCGCTATATAGGTAATAGAAAGAGGGGTGCGGTTGGCATGGGCAAAATAAATAACCAACTATCGTCAGAACAGGAGGTAAAACTGAATACCATGGCATTAAATTGAATGGGGTTTGAGAACATGATATTCATTCCTAGTAATCATTTTCATATCCATTATTGTCATTTTTGCTCATCTCCTTTTCCCATTCCAACCCAGTGTGACTTAAGCTATTAAAGGGTTGTAAACACCATTCATACATATATACATACGTAATAGATGAGAGTATATCAAACCAGCAGTATGTCATTTAACCTATCAACACACATATCCGTACCGCACGCTTCCATTCCTGGCACTAAGCGACACCGACTTAGTGCTGCAGTACAGAAAAACGTTTTCTTTAGTGACAAGTCAAAGCTTTTGAGCTTACACTTTTACAGTCAAGGTACAAAAACAAAAAACAGTTAAGCATACTATAATTACACGTATGTGTTTTACAAATGTTTAACAGTAGAAAGATCATTATTTCTTCATTGATTTTGTCCCAATAATATTGTTTCACGGAAACGTAAACAAGTATACATGTTCTATTTGTTATGCCCGAACACTAACTGTACTGCCTTTTCTCCGAAGGAATTACAGGTCATATAACCTTTCAACTGTGAGTATTCAATACAAAAGACGTTGTATTACGTTCAAATACTGTTTTTTTTGTTTTGTTTTTTTTCCATGGGCGACAATTCTCCTCAAAAACGGTAAAAAAGACTGGTGAGCTTCAGATGCAAAGAAATGAGGCGTGAAAGCGTGTTCGCGTTTCTGCATGAACTCATTATCAGTGTAAACAGAAAGCTGGTCTTAACGGAGAAGAGTTCATAAAAATAAAAAATAAAATTTAAAAAACCTTACAGTGCTACAGTACGGAAACTGTTCCAACTGTAATAGCATACTAACCATACGTACACAGTTTTTAAATAACTTGACAATATTATGCCGAATGTCCCTTTAAGGTAATTATAAAACACTTGTTTGACCGGCACATGATTTAACATGTACATATATAACAATTCTTCTATGGATATTTAATTTAACTGTTTGCTTGTTAGCTTTATTTTTTGTTATTTTATTACATGGTATTGTAATATAACATTGTATGCTGGACTTGACCTTGTCCAAAATTGAGTTAATTTCTGCTTGACCTGATCGACTTTTTTATTTTTATTTTACTTCATTTTATGTCAACAACTAATTCATAGCTAAATTATTCTCTATGTTTATGAACTTAATATCAGAATTATTATTAACAGAAGAAGTAAATTTGTTTATTTGGGTCAGGGTTTTGGACTTTCCTAAGTGAATTTTACAGGTTATGGTTTTGATTTTGTAAACATCAGGATCATTATAGAAGGTTATTTTTCATTAGGTAATGTTTTTCTTTTTAGAAAATGCTAATTGTGACCTGAGGTCACGTAGAGAACTATATAATCTTGTAATTGTGAGGGCTTGGTCATTCGTGCTTTAACATCTAACACTTTTAAGTTGTATTATATGTTGTGACCAGAAGTTCTGGGCAGGAATATTTTTGGTTCAAATTATTGAATTCAAATGATTATTTTCTCTGGAAATGCAACAGTGCTCCGATAAAATTCTTGGATATAGACATTCACTGGAAATTATAGTATATTCAAACCTGGAATTATATTCTGTGATTCAATAAAAGACTGTTGACACATTAGCACTCAATAAGCTATAACAGACACGTCATCGCCTTCAGTTTAGGATTTCTTCGGGACTTTAGCTGTCTTTTATTCAGGACTTTAAATTACAAGGCCTTGTGTCTGTTATTCTTGGATTATTGTTGGATTTAAATCGCAATACCTTAAGTTGTTTTTTCTAATTTTTACTTTGTATTATAGGGAAACAAATATATTTGTTATATTGTAAAAAGCTTGTTGTCTTTCACTCTTTTCTGTTACTTATTTTAAGAGCATAGACTAGTAACAATTCACCATCATTATTTCATCCACATTTAAGAATAGACTGTTAACATACATGCCATTGATACAAAGCATACACGATGTGCTGATACAAATTATACAATATCGACACGAGAAACCATTTCTGCCCAGATTTCCTGTCAATACCAACTGATATGAATAATACCCTGGTCTTTCCTGTATTAATGATGGCAACAAAAGCTTATCAAACAATTATGTTGCAAGGAAAATAAAACAAAGATCAATTCAATATTTAATGTAATTCTGTCATCAAACAAAATTAAAAACACTGCCAGAAAGTATTTTCCAATGCTGGAATCCGTTGTCTTTCTTTTCAACTTTGAATTGTGTTGAACCTATGCGTATGTGTAACAGAATGGCGATGGCACGTTGGCAATGACAGGATAGTACAGTGGCTATCGTTATCGTAATTTTTACCTTCGCCATGGTACTATCACCACCGTGTTTGTGTATCATCGTGCTATTGTCATCGTACATCGCGATATGATCGTGGTTTTATAGGCATCGTACCATAGTGACATCGTAGCAACGCGTTTATAAGTGGTTACGCGATGTTACGATAGTCGTAACCGAACAACGTAGTTTTACAATTTCATATGCTGGCTTTGTTTCAAAATGTATATATACTTTTCCTTTTGTATTACAAGCAACGGGCACATTGTGGTATTTACTGACCACAAGGCAAAATTGGTCGACGTTGAACCAATCGCACAAAAAGATGCATATACAGTTCTAAAAGCTTTAATTAAGTTTGGCTCGAATCATGGTCTCCAGAAGTACCAATTACATCACCACCCTCAAACTGTAGGAAAAACGGAGGATTTAATAAGTCATTGTGTGGAATGTTAGCTAGTTATATTAATGCAAAGCATAGTGACTGGGATGAAAAGTTATATTTCATGTTGTTTGCATTTAGAAAGGAGCAGCATGAATCAACCAATAAAACGCCATTCTGTTTTGTCTATGGGATAGAGGCCAGGCTTCCAGTCGAATTGAACATCCCCGTGGATGCAGAAAGTGATTCACCTGAAGCCATTTTAAGGATCAGGTGTGATGCTTTTATACAGCTGTCGTGTGAAATGGAAGAGGCAACAGACAATATAACATTGCTCAAGTGAAACAGAAAAAATATCACGACGCCAAAGTCGAATGGGTATCTCTTAAAGTAGGAGAAGAGAAGCTTTTGTCACACAATAACTAGAAAAAAAAAATCATGGAAAGGAGGCATCGATAGAAATTGGACTGGTCCATACATCATTGCAACTGTAAATCAAAACGGATCATAATCTTTTCAACGTTTGAAAACGGTCATTCACGTCAATAGGCTAAACTTGTATATAAGGGAAGAAAATTAATATAGCAAAGACGTCAGAAATCGTAAGAAATGCCCAAAAAAAAAAAAAACATGACTGAAAATGGTGACACAAGTCTTAAAATGAATGAAGACAAAGAACAAACGGAGAAGGTTCCATTGAAAATGAGAACTTACGAGACTTTAACAATTTCTCTTGAACATTAATAACGACGAAAGAGCTGAAAACAATCATCTGAAAAAGAAAGACACTGAAGAAAGTCTTCCCATAAAGAAAAAGAAAGTTATATCACCAACTGAAGATGATGTTATGCTTTAAAGGCATTAAAAAGTGGCCTTATTAAATTCCATCCAGGTGAAATGGAATGGCATTCCATTAATTACAAGCATTTCACACAGATGCCAAGAATTACCACGTACAGCTGGGTACTTCTCGTGACGTGAGAGTAAATGCGGCATCAGTTAAGACGGTTCCTATGAGAGGAGATGGAAATCGTTTGTTTAGAACACTATGCTATATTTTATTTGGTGTGCTTACCAAAGTATTGTAAGGCAAAAATTGCAATCTTTATGATTGATAACGAGCAAAGGCTTAGGCAGGTCGATTCTAACCTAGAAAATTTCTGAAGCATTCCAAAATGCAAAACGATGGAAAGTGGGGTATCGAGCTGGGAATATTCGCTTTACAATTATGACTAACACCACTGATTGTGTGTATTTTTCTTACGGCGACGTGAACGGGGAAATAAACTACGCATGGGTGCCATATAAACATTTGTCCGCTAATTTGATACAGTCTGATAGTTCGGTCTATTTGAAAAAACTGACAGAGCATTTTGAACCAGTTGTTGATGTGGAGGATACTTTGTACTCTTGCACGCCATACCAATGTGTAAAGGATTTAGACCCTTGCACGCCATACCAATGTGCAAAGGATTTAGACCCTTGCACGCCATACCAATGTGTAAAGGATTTAGACCCTTGCACGCCATACCAATGTGCAAAGGATTTAGACCCTTGCACGCCATACCAATGTGTAAAGGATTTAGACCCTTGCACGCCATACCAATGTGTAAAGGATTTAGACCCTTGCACGCCATACCAATGTGCAAAGGATTTAGACCCTTGCACGCCATACCAATGTGTAAAGGATTTAGACCCTTCAAAGTGTTGGCAGTATATATCAAGTGAGATGTTACGTTCGGCTCTGATTAACTGCTCAGAGAATGCAGAAATATTACCAAATTTGGAAGGAACTGAAGCTATATTTTTTGAAAAATTCATAGATAAGCACATTAAAATCCAAAGCTTATAGAACGCAGGACAGGAGATAGATCCTAACATACTTAATTTACTCTGTGACTGGGATAAAATATACATCCATAATTTCTTCTGGGATACTTTGATCACAACAAAACATATAACCATTTGTATTTCAGTTACTTGTATAATTTTTAACGTTTAAATAATTTGGTCACCCGTTCACATATTTTCTCTTGTGAAAAATAGCACTTTCATTTGTTATAGTGTCCGGTTCGGACCTTTCGCAATGTCGTAGTCTAAACTTTTAAACGAACACGCCAGCATAGCAACAATTTTACCATCACGTGACGTGACAACGATATTAGAGCTACATAACATGGATAGTTATTGTACATGTAGACATCGATAGATATTATAACTGTATACATTGCTAGTTGTACGATATGTATTGACAGTTATATATGTATACATTGATAGGTATTATATGTGTATAACATAGTTGTTATATATGTATAAATATATAGTAATTATAGCTGTATACTTCGTTATTTAAGATATATCTAAACATCGGGTGTTGTTATATATGTATACATTTATATGTATTAATAGATATGCATACATTGATATTGTTCTGATCTATTTATCCTAGTACATTATTAGGTAATATGTACATGTATGCAAATAGTATCTACCGTAATAGGGCACATCGACATTCCGACATCACGATGTGATAACGCGAAAAAGCGGTATATTAGCGAGATACGATGTCGCCATGTCACGTTGTTCACCAAGACATCGTGACTGTCCTCGAACAGTCACCGTAGTTTTGAACATTAATGTTTTAAATCATAAGCCATGACTGTTGCCTTTTTCTCCAACATGTTTGCTGATTTGGAAAACAACATTTGAAATCAATATTTACAAACTGTATTTATAACTGTTCAGTATTACTGAATAAATATAGAACAGAGAAAATCAAAATAAATGTCATTCACTCATGGTGTGTTTTGTATGTTGTATTATTAATGTGTGTCTCTTGTATTTCCGATATTATATCAGATAAAATGGTGGTATAAAATGGTATTACAAATCCAAACGGCCTACCATAGCTAATTTCCTGTTGCAGAGGTGAGCGCCATAATCACTATATGCCCCCCTCCTCATTTAGTCTATACCATCCCATCTAGAGACTGTAGTACTGATATACCAACTGGTTATCTTGAGACTCAGACTGACCATTGAACAGAGTTTTATAGCCCTAAAGTCCTGTTCTAACTCTGTCTTTTGATACCCAACCCATAACAAGTCCGAGATGAAATATCAGCAAATAGGTACCTTAGATTAAGAATAATACAGCCTGAATTCAATAAAACCAAGGCAGCCAATCAAATTTGTATCTTGTATTGACTCTATGACATATGACCTTTATTGGTTACCACGGTATCAAAGACATTTTGGGTAGTATATTTTGTTATTAAAAGAGTCAGGTTCGAGCCTCAAATCACCTACTAGAACTTTAAGACACGTCTAATCCGTCCACAGTCGAATTAGTTTACAGTCGGTCAAGCATGACTGTTATTTTGTAAATAATAGCCACTAAACGAAGGTATACCTCTATTCTTTGGAACGTCGAGATCTCAAAATGTTTTCAAAATTATGATGCGATATTGCAACATGAATTAATGCATATTCTCACATCTGTTAGCCCAAAATTACAACCCAAATATAAATTCGTAGTTATAAGTACGTCTATATGCGGTTGAGACGGTTGATGATAAAGTGCTTGACGAATTGTTCTTTATTGTCAGGTGTTTCACCTTGAGACCCCAAAACTATAGTAATTGTGCACTTTTATTATAATTGTCATATTGTTCATTAAGCCTGGTATGTTAAGCCTCCGTTGGTCTAAGTTTACTAGAGCCATTCGCTTCTGCGAGACTTTGATTCCAATTCTCTTCTGTATCATTCTTTGTATCTACCTCCAATCAGAATGAAAGTACATATATTCAGGATGGCAGTAAAATCAGGACGGTAGTATCTACAGTCAGGATGGGGAAACTATCAGGACGATAGTACTCACAATCAGAATGGAAGTACCTACATTCAGGATGGTAGTACAATCAAAATGTTAGTACAATAAGGATAGTAGTATCTACCATTAGGATGGTAGTACAGTTAAGATGGATCTATAAACAAGACGGTAGTTCATACAATCAGAATTGAAGTGCCTACATTTAGGATGGTACTACGATCTGGATGGTAGTAAAATCAGGATGGTGGAAGCTACAGTTAGGGAGGTATTACAATCTGGACTGTCGTGCAATCAGGATGGTAGTAGCAACAATCAAGATGGTATTACTGTCAGGATAGTAGTATCTACAATCAGGACAGTATTACTGTCAGGATAGTAGTGTCTACAATCAGGATGGTATTACGGTCAGGACAGTAGTATCTACAGTCAGGATATTATTACTGTCAGGACAGTAGTATCTACAATCAGGGTGGTATTACTGTCAGGACAGTAGCATCTACGATCAGTATCGTATTGCTGTCAGGACATTAGTACCTACAATCAGGATGGTAGTATCTACAATCAGGATGGTATTACTGTCAGGACAGTAGCGTCTACAATCAGGATGGTATTACGGTCAGGACAGTAGTATCTACAATCAGGATGGTATTACGGTCAGGACAGTAGTATCTACAATCAGGATGGTATTACTGTCAGGACAGTAGTATCTACAATCAGGATGGTATTACTGTCAGGACAGTAGTGTCTACAATCAGGATGGTATTACTGTCAGGACAGTAGTATCTACAATCAGGATGGTATTACTGTCAGGACAGTAGTGTCTACAATCAGGATGGTATTACTGTCAGGACAGTAGTATCTACAATCAGGATGGTATTACTGTCAGGACAGTAGTGTCTACAATCAGGATGGTATTACTGTCAGGACAGTAGTATCTACAATCAGGACAGTATTACTGTCAGGACAGTAGCGTCTACAATCAGGAGCGTAGTATCTACAATCAGGATGGTATTACTGTCAGGACAGTAGTGTCTACAATCAGGATGGTATTACTGTCAGGACAGTAGTGTCTACAATCAGGATGGTCTAACTGTCAGGACAGTAGTATCTACAATCAGAATGGTATTACTGTCAGGACAGTAGTATCTACAATCAGGATGGTATTACTGTCAGGACAGTAGTGTCTACAATCAGGATGGTATCACTGTCAGGACAGTAGTATCTACAATCAGGATGGTATCACTGTCAGGACAGTAGTATCTACAATCAGGATGGTATCACGGTCAGGACAGTAGTATCTACAATCAGGATGGTATCACTGTCAGGACAGTAGTATCTACAATCAGAATGGTATTACTGTCAGGACAGTAGTATCTACAATCAGGATGGTATTACCGTCAGGACAGTAGTATCTACAGTCAGCATGGTATTACCGTCAGGACAGTAGTATCTACAATCAAGATGGTATTACTGTCAGGACAGTAGTATCTACAATCAGGATGGTATTACCGTCAGGACAGTAGTATCTACAATCAAGATGGTATTACTGTCAGGACAGTAGTATCTACAATCAGGATGGTATTACTGTCAGGACAGTAGTATCTACAATCAGGATGGTATCACTGTCAGGACAGTAGTATCTACAATCAGGATGGTATCACTGTCAGGACAGTAGTATCTACAATCAGGATGGTATCACTGTCAGGACAGTAGTATCTACAATCAGGATGGTATCACTGTCAGGACAGTAGTATCTACAACCAGGATGGTATCACTGTCAGGACAGTAGTATCTACAACCAGGATGGTATCACTGTCAGGACAGTAGTGTCTACAATCAGGATGGTATCACTGTCAGGACAGTAGTGTCTACAATCAGGATGGTATCACTGTCAGGACAGTAGTATCTACAATCAGGATGGTATCACTGTCAGGACAGTAGTATCTACAATCAGGATGGTATCACCGTCAGGACAGTAGTATCTGCAATCAGGATGGTATTACTGACTGTCAGGACAGTAGTATCTACAATCAGGATGGTATCACGGTCAGGGCAGTAGTATCTACAATGAGGATGGTATCACGGTCAGGACAGTAGTATCTACAATCAGGATGGTATTACTGTCAGGACAGTAGTATCTACAATCAGGATGGTATTAGGGTCAGGACAGTAGTATCTACAGTCAGGATGGTATTACCGTCAGGACAGTAGTATCTACAATCAAGATGGTATTACTGTCAGGACAGTAGTATCTACAGTCAGGATGGTATTACTGTCAGGACAGTAGTATCTCCAATCAGGATGGTAGTAGCTACAATTTGGATGGTATTACAATCAGGATGGTAGTACAGACAGGAAGGTAGTACAAACAGGTTGGTAGTTCCTACAATCAGAATGGAAGTACCTACATTCAGGATGGTATTGCGATCTGGACGGTCGTACAATCAGGATGGTATTACAATCAGGATGGTAGCAGCTACAATTTGGGCGGAAGTATCTAGAACAAGGACGACAGTACCCACAAATATTGATCTACATGTCATGACTTTAAATACATGGGTCATAGTACAACACATTTATTCGTATGCCATTGGCTGCTGGAGCTGATGTAATCTACTTTCTGGTGCAAACATTAGTAATAAGGCATTAAGTCAATAAAGAAGTTACTTTTCCAGCTAGTGTAAAAGTCATCTGACTACAGCGAAAATGCCACCAGGAAAACAAAACGTTGGCAATAGTTTTCATACATTTTCTAATATATTAGTAAAGGAATATCTACGTTCGCTGTTACTGCTCTCTCTCTCTACCACATTTTCATCCTTCTCTTGTTAAACATTTTACACAATTTGCTATTGTTAGACCAGTAATATGCAACTATATACTAAATTAAATACAATCTGTACATCTTTGAAATCTAGAAATATATTTGTTTTCCTCTATGAAACAATCAGCACCAGCCATTACTACACCGGTAGGTTCGCTTGGACGTCTAATTATAAAGTATTGCAGAGCCCCTGCCTGTTAAAATTGTTTTTCACAGTGATTTTATTTTATGCAATGTTAAAGGAAATATCACTAAATTATCAAGTAGGTACTATAAACATGTTCAGTGTCACCATTAAAGACGACGAAGAAAAAAATAAAAGACCTTCATTGTATGACTGATACCTGGGTATTTCTCGTAGTTCAACAATTTGAAAATTCATAATAAGTAAATATGATTATGATGGAAAACTATATATGAGAGGCTATAGTGGTTCTGTACGTGAAATCTTCGGAGAAAGAATAGAAAGAGGATTCTTCAGTAAGTCAAGCACATAACAACGACTTAAACTTAATAACAATCGTATTGTAAAATTTAACAGGTCCCACAGAAAGTCTGATGGAGCTTGTTTAGGGTTTGTACAAAAACCAACTGATGATCAAATTCATAAGAAGTTAGAAGATTACAATTTAAAAGATGTACAAATACAAATCTGAACAATATGATAGTTGTGACTTAGATTATGTTAGAAAGATCTAATCATACAGAAGAATTACACAAAAGATCGATGATAATAAGAAAGATATCTTTGATTTTGCTGGACACAATTCAGAAGAGAATTAGTACATTGTTAAATGCAGTGTAAGTAATGCAGACCGTGAATGAAGAAGTAAGTAAAAGACCAGATGATATCCATCCATACTTGCACTCAATTAAATAAAACAATAAACTAACAGACGCATTAAAGGATGAAATGGAAACAGTAACCAAATTCCTAAAAAGTATATTGCTTTGCAATCACAGTTAGAATAGTTAAAGAAATAATGAAATGCAACAATACGATCAAGTAATTTAAAACTTGATGATCTAATCCTAAACGTGCTGGAGTAAATATTTAAGAAAGGAAAGCACTAAAAGCACTAATTCTGTGTCTCGTCTGAAGATATAATATTACTTAGTTGAAACAACCAAAGCAAAGATCAAAAATAAAATCTTATTTGCTTCAGTTGAAATAGTTACACTGTTTAGGTATATCGAAAACATCGCCTGAATAAGTAGAACAATGAAGAGAAAAATCCACATCCAAATTAGTTCAGTGTAACCAAACCGTATTTCAAAACCTTACTCTTCCATCATTTGCAGCAGTATTAAATAACTAAAATAGAATTTGCTTCCTGTGAATGATAAAGGGTCCAAATTTCTAAATTGCTGCCGTTTCCAGATCTTAATATGTTAGTGTTCGTCATTTAGTTGTAAGCAATGAATATACCATCATGAAACTGTAAATTGTTCCTCACTTTCATCATTTCTTTCTATGACAAAAAGACGTTCTCTTCAAGATAATGAGCAAATGATTCTATATTCTTTGATATTTGTTTTTACTGACTTTATTCATGTTCCTTTTCATATTGATTGGGCAAATAAATCTTGAATCATTTACATTAAGTGTTAGCGTCAGGCGAGAATCTGTTTGTAAGTCAATGTCCATGTTTACAAAAATATTAAATTAACCCAAATTTTTAACTTGAAACCCATACCACTGTGATATATCTGTAACTAATATGTATTTAGAAAATGTCGAAAGACAATTTCAGGAGTATTTTTGGTGCTGGTTGAAATGTAAATTTTATGGTCAGAGAATATGTATGATATTGAAAAAGATTTTTATTTCAAAATTCAAGTTAATGCAATCGAATATGTTATCGTTTTGTTGTTGAGTTTTTTCATTTGAAAAATTGTAATGATGAAGAACAAAATCTACAATCTATAATGAAATTGATGATGTATAATCTTTTTTATCAGTTGGTTTATAAAAATAAGTGTCTTTTGTATACTGACCTTCTGTCGCTATAGCCATTTGGGAAAAAAAAAAACGATTTCTCATTTACTCTCTCCCCCTCCCATTTATGAAGAAATTCTGTTTACTCTGATTTTATTAATATAATTTTTCTCTCATTTATTTATCTTAAAATTAATTTTATTTTCTTCATTGCATCAAGACTTTGGATTTTTTGTGACATATTTTATCAAAAAGGCATTTCATTTCCTTGTTTCAATTATATTCGGTAGTTGTTACGTCAACCAAACCTGGTGTTGATTGTGTGTTGAAGGTACCTATTGCCTTTACTGATGGATCCCTGAACAAAACAAAAAATCCCTGTAAGGCAAAATATCCTACAGCGGACTCTGCCAAACAAAATCAGGTCCTGATTGTGTCTTGAAAAAGAGACATAACAATAACCTTTATGGGAACAATCTTCATTTATAGAGTTATGTGGTAATATAAAAATTGTATTATTTTCGCCATCCGTATAATGTGATAGAATTATAAATATTGGATGTTCAAATATTTATTCAAAATTTTACAGAACGCAAGACCTATGTCGTATGACGCTATTATATCAGATAGACTATAGTCTGTTTCAAGGTAGCCATTTTTTTAAAAATTCAACACACACGTGTATTAACTGATTGAATGTATTAATTTTTAAATATGAGTCATGTTCTAATTCTTATACTTCTGTGAGATTATTCTTGTCGGATACAGATTCATGAACGAACCTGGTTATTATAATAACAATAATCTCATGGACTGGTATAATTTGAGTAGTATGAATAGATGATGATCCTCTCTCAGAGACCCCCCTGCCCCCCAAAACGTTGTATGTTAACATTTTTGTCAGCAGCCCTTTTTAGCTCAAAATAATGACTTTCACATGATAAGGCTTTTTCTAACACATTTTCTGACAAAAATATGTTTTGTCGGGCAGGGTGGGTCTCTGAGATAGGATACATCATCTCTTTCTACTACTATGACAACCTCTCTTATTGATACAAAATGTTATATTAAACAAATGAAATATATATAATGGCTTACTATAAACCATCAATAAGACATGTTGGATTTGATCTAACAAATAGATTTTGTAAAAGATTTAATTCGATCAAAGCAGCGTCAGGTTATACTGGTATAAAATCTAATATAATAAGCGATTGTATTACAAAAAGTGGGCTATCATATATCGCCGAAATATGGGTCAGTATGGTTATTCGCGACTGAAAATGATATGAGAATAACGGGTTGAAAATGATATGAGAATAACGGGTTGGGCAGATGATGTGATGACATTTATCGATAACATGGTCGATATATTATTTGATAAGGATATTTCTAAAGCCACACAAAATTAAACATCTACTTTTTATTATAATCTTTTTCGTATCTGCTGACTCTCATTGGCAGAATATCTGTTAACATACTATCAATAATGCGGAACTCGCGTATTAAATCGTCCATATCATATTTTATGCCACGCAAATAAGATCGAATTTGATCAAGTAATTTTTTATAAGTTATACTTGCTGTTTTGCAAGCATTTTTTTTAGTCGCGAGTCGAGGTTCAACTTTTTTACACGCTGCTGCAAGAGAAACACCGACACCAGATATTATTAACAAAAACGGATTTAATGATGCGCCACTTGAAATTATACCAGAGCCGGTCATTAGCAGCGGTAGATATGATATCACTCGCAGTATTTTTGCATAGCATTTGTAACATTTTTTGACAAACCAAAGATTTTTATGATAATATCTGTAATATTGCATTAAGGCGTCAACATCTTGTTTGGGAATGTTTTCTGAAATATGATTAAAATCGACTATATTTTTTTTCATTATATAATATTTGTTTATATACCGTTATTTAAGTAACTAATTCGGGAGTTTCAGATACAACCTCAATACACCACCAATAAGTCGCTGCAGTTAACTTTTTATCATCCGCTATCAGCATAAACGTTTCCTCGATATCTTTGTTTAACACTATAGACACAATTCCAGAAAAATCATCGGTTGAATGACGCCATGGAAATGTGGTAAATATACTGAATTTTGCACTGCTAAACACAGATAATCTATATACACCAGTGACTTCTGCGATGTGTTTAAAAGTGTTATTTTGCTGCGACCATGTTGCTTTTCCTGATGCGACTGTGTACACGATATTGTTAGCTCGTCCGTGTGGAATTTTAACGAGATTAGTTTTTTGAATAATGTTAGGAATACCACTAATGATATCGTTGAGTCTTGTGTTAATGTCAGCGAGATTAATAATAACAGTTGGTGGAGTTCCAAAAAATTCGTTAATAGTTCTGTTTAAATTTCTGCGAAAATTTAGAAATGTTTGTACATGATTAATATAATCAGTTCTAAATGCGGCAATTCCATCATTGATTGTCATTAACGAAGTCGTTATTGGAATTTCCTTATCGTCGACGTATTTTTTAGTTGCGGCGTCGAAATCTGTTTCTGGTGTTCTGAGATTACTAATACCATTATTGTTCATATTGA
>JAECUM010096280.1:0-10702 GCA_016617855.1 Megalonaias nervosa
CACCTACAGTCATCAAGTCAGAATCCAATTCTTATCACACCTACAGTCATCAAGTCAGAATTCAATTCTTATCACACCTACAGTCATCAAGTCAGAATTCAATTCTTATCACACCTACAGTCATCAAGTCAGAATCCAAGTCTTACCACACCTACAGATATGAAGTCAGAATCCAAGTCTTACAACACCTACAGACATCAGATCAAAATCCAAGTCTTACCAAACCTAGTTATCAAGTCTGAATCCAAGTCTGACTAAACCTACAAACATTAAGTCAGAATCCAAGTCTTACCACACCAAAAGACACTAAGTCAGAATCCAAGTCTTACCACACCAAAAGACACCAAGTCTGAATCCAAGTTTTACCACACCAAAAGGGGGCCCCGAGTGGCCAAGTGGTCTAAAGTGCTTTCCGTTATGGATCACTGCCATCTCACCTCTGTCTGCATGGGTTCGAGTCTAAGATTCGGCGAATGTGGATATGTGAGAAAGCTTGCCAGTAGCTTCTCGTGGGTCGGTGGTTCTTTCCGTGGATTTCCCAGTTTCTTCCTCCACCATTAATACTGGCCGCCATGTATAGCCTATCGTGTGCTGAAAAATGGCGTTAAGCCCCACAACAACAACAACAATAACAACCACACCAAAAGACACCAAGTCAGAATCCAAGTCTTACCACAACAAAAGACACCAAGTCAGAATCCAAGTTTTACAACATCTACAGACATCAAATCAGAGTCCAAGTCTTACCATGCCTACAGACATCAAGTCACTGACATCAAATGCAAAAGACAATTCTTTTTTGGCAGTTGGAATGGTAAAGTCATGAGCAATCTGGAAATATGATTTTTTTTTAAGGCATATGTTGAAATGCAGCTGTGATTCAGGAAAGGATGAGCAATCTGCAAAACAAAAACCAGCAAACAGCATGGGCAAATACTGCAAACACCATACAGACATTATAGAGTAAATGACATCTGTCAACATAGTAGCATCAACCTGCATCAATACACTATTGCAGAGCTTCATGTGTTTTTTTATTTAATGTCTGACAGTTGTGACTCTGTAAGTGTGCATACCCGGTACATGTGTATCTATGAGATGATTTCTAGCAATGACTTTTGTCTGTTTAATCATATTAAATGTTTCAATGAAAACAAATATTTTCTTTTCTTTTATTCAAATTAAAATTTCCAATCATTTTCTACAGGCTTACGTAAGCAAGTACATGTAACTTTTTCTCAATTGTACATCGCTTATTTTGGGTTAAATGCATCGACTCAACTGACACACTCTTTGAGTGTTAAAAAAACACCATTGTCTGAAAAGTTGGCATGAAGGTGTTATACTTCGTAATAATAATATTATTCATTACAAAAGCTGGGAAAGGGTCTTATGCTTAGTTTCGATGACTTAACATTTTAAATACAGATGATATTTTATATGTATGTATATTTTTATGTGTATACATGACATATTTTATGAGTATACAAGTTTTTATATGTGCCTTTAAATGCAGTTAAGTACGGATAATAACTTTTTGTTTACGCATAATAATGATTCTGCAGATACTGGGATACAGCCTAAAAAAAAAAAAAGTGAAAATACATAACACAAAACAAGGAAATAACTAATTCCTTGCATTAGTATTACAGTTACATGTAATCCCACAACTTGACCTATAATTTTAATTTTAAAAAATTGAAAATTTTCAATAAAAGCATTTATACATATAGTTTGTTATTATGTAGGTTTAAAGTATTGTATATATATTCTTTCTGCATTTAAGCAAATCATTGGATCAAATGTGAGCAATTCATAATTGTATGCTGTATTAGTAGAAAATACTGATAAAAAGTTGCAAACTTGTGTTATTAATTCTTGACACTGTTGAAATGAAAAATGGTTGTTTCTTCTACTGTTTCTATTTTAAATATTATGTGAAGAATGAATGACAATCTAAGGTGGCAAAGAACCTGCAAGGTATTTTATGGGTAAAACCTTTCAGTCTCAATACATAAAATCAGATTCATCTGCCAGAAACTAGTTCTGGTGAAGCCTTTGATGTTCTGAAACTATCAGATTTGGATCCTTTCTATCCAAACCATTAAAGAGCAAGATTCAAACATACATGTGTGGTGATATCGACCGATCAATACAAGAAAATGATAAAGCCATGTAAGTGGCAATACATCAAAAATGGACTCATTCTAGAAGCATTTTACAGTGGGAGGCCATTTATGGTGGATTAATTATTGTTGGTTTTGATGACAGTGTCATTAATCATACGAATGTTGATGCATCTAATCACAGCAGTGTCAATCCTTATTCTGTGTTTGCTCAAATATTTTCCATCATTGTCAAAAGCATTGACTTAGATCTGCACTGTCAGATTATCATCTACAATTTTCATCATCAGATTATCATCTACACTGCTCATCAACTGATTATCATCTACACTGTTCATCAAATTATCATTTACTGTTCATCATCAGATTATCATTCACACTTTTCATCACCAGATTATCATCTACACTGTTCACGATCAGATTATCATCTACAATGTTCATCATCACACTATCATTTATAATGTTCACCATCAGAAAAACATCTACACTGTTGACCATCAGATTATCATCTATAATTCATCATCAGATTATCTTCAACACTGATCAACAGATTTTCATCTACACTGTTCACCATCAGATTATCATCTATACTGTTCACTGTCAGATTACCATTATCAGAATGTTCAGGGGTGGGAAATGGAACTAAAGTAAGGTCATGGAGAGCTGATGAGCCTGACAAATTGACATGTAATACCCTGGGGATGAAGTTTATGGTGACAAAACACTGAGAAAAAATGAATGATGCTGTTTATTTATTAAGCTGATGAAGCTGTATGAGTAAATACAGTTCGCTACAAGCTGAGAATAAGAATGAAACATGGGATTCAAATTTGCGCATCCCATCAGTGGGGGATAGGGCATATATTCCATCAGTGGTGGATGGGGTATATATTTTATTTGGGGGGAAGGGGAAGATACGATTTATATTCCATCAGAGGGAAGGGGAACAGAGGGTTTATATTACATCAGGGGGGATAAGATATATATCCCATCAGTAGGGGACAGGATACAGGATATTTTCCTTCAGCAGGAGAAATGATGGAGCATATATTCCATCCGTAGGGGAATAGGGTATCTATATTTCATATGGAGGGAAGGCGAAGACAGGGTATATATTTCATCTGGGGGGAAGGGGGAGATAGGGTTTATATTTCATCAGGAGGGGATAGGAAATATATTCCATCACTGGGGGACAGTGAACATATTTCATCAATGAGGGATTGGGTATATATTCTAACAGTAGTGGATAGGATATATATTCCATCACTAATTATATATTCCATCACTAGGTATATATTCCATCAGGAGGGGATAGGATACAGACTATATTCTGTCAGTAGGGGAATAGGGTGCATATTCCATCACTAGATACATGGTATATATTCCATCACTAGGTATATGGTATATATTCCATCACTAGATACATGGTATATATTCCATCACTAGGTATATGGTATATATTCCATCACTAGATACATGGTATATATTCCATCACTAGATACATGGTATATATTCCATCATTAGGTATATGGTATATATTCCATCACTAGATACATGGTATATATTCCATCACTAGGTATATGGTATATATTCCATCACTAGATACATGGTATATATTCCATCACTAGGTATATGGTATATATTCCATCACTAGGTATATGGTATATATTCCATCACTAGATACATGGTATATATTCCATCACTAGGTATATGGTATATATTCCATCACTAGGTATATGGTATATATTCCATCACTAGATACATGGTATATATTCCATCACTAGGTATATGGTATATATTCCATCACTAGGTATATGGTATATATTCCATCACTAGGTATATGGTATCATCACTAGGTGTATGGTATATATTCCATCACTAGATACATGGTATATATTCCATCACTAGGTATATGGTATCATCACTAGGTGTATGGTATATATTCCATCACTAGGTATATGGTATATATTCCATCACTAGGTATATGGTATATATTCCATCACTAGATACATGGTATATATTCCATCACTAGGTATATGGTATCATCACTAGATACATGGTATATATTCCATCACTAGGTATATGGTATCATCACTAGGTATATGGTATATATTCCATCACTAGATACATGGTATATATTCCATCACTAGGTATATGGTATCATCACTAGGTATATGGTATATATTCCATCACTAGGTATATGGTATATATTCCATCACTAGGTATATGGTATATATTCCATCACTAGGTATATGGTATATATTCCATCACTAGCTACATGGTATATATTCCATCACTAGCTACATGGTATATATTCCATCACTAGGTGTATGGTATATATTCCATCGCTAGGTATATGGTATATATTCCATCACTAGGTATATGGTATATATTCCATCACTAGGTATATGGTATATATTCCATCACTAGATACATGGTATATATTCCATCACTAGGTATATGGTGTATATTCCATCACTAGGTATATGGTGTATATTCCATCACTAGATACATGGTGTATATTCCATCACTAGGTACATGGTATATATTCCATCACTAGGTACATGGTATATATTCCATCACTAGGTATATGGTATATATTCCATCACTAGGTACATGGTGTATATTCCATCACTAGGTATATGGTATATATTCCATCACTAGGTATATGGTATATATTCCATCACTAGGTATATGGTATATGTTCCATCAGTGAGGGGGGCCCCGAGTGGCCGAGTGGTTTAAAGTGCTCTCCGTTATGGATCACTGCCATCTCACCTCTGTCTGCGTGGGTTCAAGTCTCAGATTCAACTGATGTGGGTATGTGAGAAAGCTTGCCAGTAGCTTCTCATGGGTCAGTGGTTCTTTCCAGGGTTTTCCCGGGTTCTTCCTCTACCATTAATACTGGCCGCCATGTATAGCCTATCATGTGCTGAAAAATGGCGTTAAACCCTACAACAACAACAACAACAACCATCAGTGAGAGATAGGGTATATATTCCATCAGTGGTGGCAGTGGGGGAGATAGCGTTTATATTCCATCAGTAGTAGGTGAATATGGTATATATTCTATCATTAGGAGATAGGGTTTCAGTTCTATCAGTGGGGACAGGGCACATGTTCTATCAGTTGGGGACTAGGGTCCATTTTCTATCATTAGGAGATAGGGTATTCCATCAGTAGGGGACTGGGTACCTATACCATCAATAAGGGATAGGGTATCTATTCAATCAGTAAAGGATAGGGTATCTATTCAATCAGATCGGGATAGGGTATCTATTCCATCAGAAGGGGATACGGTATCTATTCCATCAGAAGGGGATAGGGTATCTATTCCATCAGAAGGGGATAGGGTATCTATTCCATCAATAGGGTATAATATATATATGTCAAGGGCTCTTATTCAATGCATGCCAAATACTGACATTGGAAAGTAACCAAGTGATATACAATTTGTATGCCTACTTGGGTCTGGTGATAAGGATGTTGATTTCCCAGATTATGTTAATTTTGATAATAACAGTCACTTCTCTAATACCAACAACTTAAGATATTTTTTGTGAAATTATTTATATTCATTAAGCGATTGTTTTTTCTGTTTCTGGAAGTGATGAGGACGATGACTAATACCAGTCACTGTACCTGGACCCAGCAATGTTCTAGACAGCCATCAACATAGGCACATACATAAACATTTTGAAAAAATAAATTATTAATTTGGATAGAATGTTTCTCAGTTATAGTTACAAAATTCCCAGTTCTCTGTGAAATGTTATAAATAATACTTACTGACTGTAGCTAAGCAGAGCACATTTTAACAAAAACGTGTGTACAATTAAGTAAAAGGCATGATGGATGCATGAAAAAATGAACAAATGTACTTATGGACAGACTAAATAGAATAACATAAATGTTGATATAAAAATATGGAAATAATAACTAAATCAATAAATGTTGATATAAAAACATGGAAATAATAACTAAATCAATAAATGTTGATATAAAAACATGGAAATAATAACTAAATCAATAAATGTTGATATAAAAACATGGAAATAATAACTAAATCAATAAATGTTGATATAAAAACATGGAAATAATAACTAAATCAATAAATGTTGATATAAAAACATGGAAATAATAACTAAATCAATGTGAAAGCATTAACATTCACTCAAATGTTGTAACACTGTAGACTGTTGTCATGGCAACTATTTATCATATCCACTAATAATATTAGTAATATTACCAAAGCATCAAATACATACTTTTTTCCCTCCTGTGTATGTCTGATCACGCAGATTTTTGTTCAATGTACCTGATCTCAACAACTCTTACTGTTGACTGCTGAGTGAACTGAAGGAGGATCAGGCAGATTCTTGTTCAGTGTACCCAATCTCAACAACTGTTACTGTTGACAATTCTCTGTTGAGATTAAATACTGGAGAATCAACAGGCATAAGGCATCAACATCATCTTCAAAGATCAATGGGTCTGACCACCCACATACCTTAGAACACTTTGTTATTGATCCACTGACAAGTTTTATAAAGATTTTTCAAATAAAAGTCCTCACTATTTTTGTAACCCAGCACTTAAACCTTATGTATGATACTGTTTGATATATCATCTAACAAACAGACCATCTGCCTGCATAAACAGACTATCAAACAGACTATCTATCAGACAGACCATCTATCAAATAGACTATCAAACAGACCATCTGTCTATCAAATAGACTATCAAACAGATCATCTGTCTATCAAATAGACTATCTATCAACCAAATAGACCATCTCTCTATCAAATAGACCATCTCTCTATCAAACAGACCATCTGTCTACCAAATAGACCATCTATTTATTGGACCATCTGTTCACCAAACAGACTATCTATCAGACAGACCATCTGTCTATAAAATAGATTATCAAATGGACCATCTGTCTATCAAATAGACAATCAGTGCATACTAAGGGTAAATGGCGCCTGGGGGCCAGTGGCAATGATGATGGTCCACTGGGCCAGAATACAAGGCCCAAAGTGCCAAAGTCAGGGGATTGTTCTTGGGAGGGGGCTAGTGCTTTCAACAATTTTCCTGCAATTTAATGCCATTTGGTGGCTTTTCTTGGCATCCAAACAAGATTATTTATACAAGACAATCAAGCATCATATTATGCATGTCTGTCATTTCCACATTAGTCTCATTAATTTCACCTCAAACATATTACTATTAAGCATGTACAAAAACCATACATTTTAACAAAATCGATTTATTTATGGACTGTTTGTTTACAAAAATATGGATATATCTACACAGTAACTTAAAGATAAACAGTTTTCCAAGCTTTTAACACAGACCATCTGTCTATCAAACAGACCATCTGTCTATCAAATAGACCATGTCTATCAAATAGACAACCTATCTATCAATTAGACCATCTGTCTATCAAACAGACCATCTGTCTATCAAATAGACCATCTATCAAACAGATCATCTGTCTATCAAATAGACAATCAATCAAACAGACCATCTATCTATCATATAGACCATCTATCTAAATAATTCTAACACATAAAGAATATTCTAAAGGAAAATTATAAAGGATATACTGAACAGACTTCCTGATTTTATAGCAATAAAGATTTGGTTATAACAAGGTGCCCTTTCTATCACTAAAATGGAACAGAAGTGTCCTTGGCAAATAATTACTATCCTCTGCCTCATATGGACAGCATAATGAGGGAGTACTGCACTATGCATTTCATTATAAAGCAGTCTCACCATAAGGTGATATGCTGTGACTCATGAGGACAGCATTATAATGAGGGAATGCATCATTATAGTGAGGGATTTTCTACATTACATATCGAGTATTATATTATAAAGCAGTCTCACCATAAGGTGATATGCTGTGACTCATGAGGACAGCATTATAATGCAGAGCACTCTATTACATATCAAGTACTTTATTATAAGACAGTCACCATGTAAGGCAGGTGAAGAAAAACACACAAGCTAAAAAAAACAATTCAAGTGGATTTTTAAAATTTAAATCATATTTTTTTTTATGAAATTTATCAGGCCATAGTATATGATTATATAGTGAATACAACAATAGATTTAGGTTTTCAATTTATTTGCAGAATATATACATAGTATATAATGTTAGAGTTTAAAATAATTAAAAGGCAAGATTAAGAAACTCACCGCAATTAAATTTAGACATATCTGAAATCACATTTAAATAATATACCTGCCCATCCTTTTCTACAAGGAAACTTTACTTCTGGCAAAACTTTAATTTCATGTAAATCACTCTGCCAAACACTATCAAAGTATCGTTTGGTTGATATCAATTTGATGTACCGACAACTCACTCTGCTAAACACTGAGTCGCTTTTCGGATTGATGTCAATTTAATGTAATTCTCTCTTCCAAACAATATCAAAGTATTTTAGTGTTGATAGAAAGGGATGAGCATTGTACCTATAAGGTTGAAAGCTATACTGACAGATAAACTGTATGGAATCTAGGCATCTGTTGAGAAATAGTACCATCATTTACATCAAATTTCCTATGTTACAGTTTAGCAAGTGAGGCCAATTTAAATGCAGCTTCATACATCAGTATTTACACCATTATCTATGATGACTACTTTTGGGACACTTCATTTGTAAAAATACTCATGTCGTACTTGAAGAACATGTCAACTTACTACCAGCTACCCTTTCATGTGTACTTGGGAGACTTCTACCAGATTAAAAGATGGGGGAAACTCTATGATCTGCACTGAACCACAAATACTGGTCAAACCACTAACCAACGGAATAGCTTAGAATGAGGGCCATCACAGGCATTATTAGGACCAAGCACTGTCTTTACTTACAAAAGGCAAGTTAACTGTGGAAAATGCAAGTTGAAATTTCAGGCTCTTTACAGCTTTTTGCGACTGCTAAATTTTCCAGTCATATACAACAAATCATTGCTAAAACTCCTGAAAGTAATATCAGCAGAATAAATATGCTTGATTCTAAAATGAAAAGCAAAACTTGTTTTGACATCTTTACTGTGAGCTGTGTAGCATGTATCCTAATACAGTGACCATACATGTACCAACACTACTGATAAAACAGTGGCCTGGGCCATAACATGTACCTACAGTATTGAAAACAGTGGACTAAGCCATACATGTACCTACAGTGACGGTAACAGTGGACTAGGCTATACATGTAGGACTGATAACACAGTGGCCATACATGTACTTACAGCGCTGATAACACAATAGACAAGGTCATACATGTACCTACAATGCTGATAACAGTGGACTTGATCATACACATGTATCTACAGTACTGATAACACAGTGGACTAGGCCATGATACATGTACCAACAGTACTGATAACACAGTGGCTATACATGTACCTACAGTACTGATAACAGTGGGGTAGGCCATACATGTATCTAAAGTGCTGATAACAGTGGACAATGTCATGTATGTACATACAGTACTGATTAACAGTGGACTGGGCCATACATGTACCTACAGTACTGATAACTGTGGACTAGGCCATACATGTTCCTACAATGCTGATAACAGAGGACTAAGTAATACATGTACTTACACAGCTGATAACAGTGGACTAGGCCACACATGTACTTCCACTACTGAAGATAAATGCAGCTAAATCAAAAGCCATGATCACACGGAGTCAAGCAAGAGTAAAAGTTGAGAAAAATGATTTCAAAGTAATGATAAAAGGAATGGATATACAACAGTCTGAAAATGAAAAACTACATGGCATCATGATAGACAATATCTTTTGCTGGAAAATACAAGTTGATAAGGTCATTAAAAAGTTAATTCACTGCTTTATCTCTTGAACAGAACAAATTCTTATCTCACTCAAGAACAGACAAAGATATTCTGCAATGCAAATATCATGCCACACCTAGAATATTGTTGTTCTATCTGAGGTAATAGTGGTGCTGAAAATCAGGAAAGATTACTGAAACTTCAAAACCAAGCAGCTCGAGTTATTCTTGATGCTGATTTACTTACACCATCAACAAATCCTTATAAAACCCTAAAGTGGCTTCCATTTTAGCAGAGAGTTTCAGAAGGGTTTACAAGCCTATAAATCCTTCTATGGTTTGGCTCCTGATCATCTTATGTTGTTGTTGTTGTTATAGGGTTTAACACCATTTTTCAGCACACGATAGGCTATATATGGTGGCCATTATTAATGGTGGAGGAAGAACCTGGAAAAACCCGGAAAGAACCACCGACCCTCGAGAAGCTACTGGCAAGCTTTCTCACATATCCACATAGGCAGAATCCGAGACTCAAACCCATGCAGACAGAGGTGAGATGGCAGTGATCCATAACGGATAGCGCTTTAGACCACTCAGCCACTCGGGGCCCCCCCCAATCATCTTAAATAAAACTTTAAATTTGTTAAAAATGTACATATGCATGAACTAAGATCCATCTCAAACAACAAGTTATATTTACCTAAACCAAATTCAGAGTTTTATAAGAAGAGGTTTGCTTTTTCTGCAGCCAGACTATGGAATT
>JAECUM010096281.1:0-21524 GCA_016617855.1 Megalonaias nervosa
AAATTAGGCAGATAGCTGTCAACATTAGCGCCTCTATCAACATCTCTCCACCAAATAAAAAGAACACTGCATTGAGGTAGTTATAATTACAACTTTATTGAATGACATTAAGAAGCTCATAGATACTTATAAAAATAAGACAAATCAATGAATTTTAACTTCTTTATTCTCAAAAACAGACTGGAATTACGTATATAGTACAACAATAATAATCAATTCAATTCAAGCAAATTCAATTCACTGCTATTCATTCAAGCTTAATATGAAAGTAATACTGTGCCACATAAATAAGCAGCTATCTCCCGCCACACTAAGAAATTAGGGCCAACTTTCAAAAATACTTACTCCGTGGTTCGTCCATTTCTTGCTGAATAATTACGTTAAAGTTATGAATGCCAGCATATTATAGCATTTGTGTATTGCATATGTTACACGTAACCAAACACATGCATTCATGTTTTAGTCATATTTCTTTTATTAAGCATCTTACCACAATTTCGTAGTCAAGAATAAAAAGATCCTGACTTTGAGCATTTCTTTAAATTTATTATTACATTTACACAAGTTAGCCCATACCCCCCCCAATCTGTCACAATATATATATATATATATATATATATATATATATATATATATATATATATATATATATATATATATATATATATATACAGAATATTGCAGAATAGTGTACCAACAATCCAACACTTGTTACAATGGTCTGATTTGATTACATGCAAATTGTAAAAATGGTTGATACAATTTACCACAAAAATACAAAATAAAATGGTCACTGTATTCTGCAGTTATGAGAAAACTACATAATGTTCATTTCCATGCATTTTGCTGGAATCAGTCATGCTTTCCCACCCAGATCGAAAGTCGGCGTAATTTGCATATGTTGAGGGAAGTTCTAACATGGGTCTGCAGGTGTGGACATTGGGAAGTCTTTGTTTACCATAACGTATAATAAACTGAACATCAATCTTATCCACACAAATTACATCTAATCCAGTCAGAAACCTTTCTCAACCGCCATTTATTTCTGCCTCGAATAAATCTATGAAGAAATCAAATAGAAACATTTTCCTCCTTTGTTCTTGGTGAAGCATAGATCAGCTCTATTACATTTGGGATGGTTGTGTCTAGTTTACCATACAGGACTATGATTGATTCGATATCTGGATGACCATTTTGCCAAACACCTTCACCAACACCGCTAATAGCATCTAGGGCATATTTAGATTCTTGGATTAATACATTGTGAGCAATTTGTATTATTGTTGATGCCATCTCACTCAGTTCTAAAATCGTGTGACACTGAAAGCAGTCAGGTAGACAAAGTAGCTCGTCTTGGTCATACGGTGTTCCTGTTAGAACAGCCTTACTAACATCCTTTTCTGATTGTAAAATAAATAAAAGGAATGAGTCTTTCGATAATTCTGGAGGGACAGAATTTTCCCCGTGTACTACTGCAATACAAAAGCTAGAGTTAAACCTATTAGATAGTATTTGTGTTCCTTGTATCCCTTGATCAAAATTTAACCTACAGCCCCCCCTCCCATTCTTCTTGGCCATAGTCCTGAGATAAAACAGGTATGCTATAAACCTCACCATCTGCATTTCTCAAGAAAAATTATTCCCAAAATGCTCCATAGGCATAACTTGATGCTTCATCTGCATCATCCCCACGTTCATTTACAAACTTGAACTTTAATGTTGTATTCAAAATATCAGATGCTTTGAAATGTTGCAAAATTTCCTCCTGTAAATTGGAACCGTGCAGAATAATGGTCGTAACACTTTTGTCTTCTGATGATGGTTATTGTGACAGATCAATGACTTGCTGAAACTGATCTTGGGAACGAACTGCTGTCATCAGACACTCATGCGAATCAAGTGTTAGCTCACAGACTTCTTGGTCAGGACTGACCGAAGGCAAATTATCATTGGAGCCAAAAGAATGAACGCTGTTTACTTCGAAGCAATCCCTACGACATGTGTTGTCAGAAGCAGTGTTTGATTCTCCACAACCAATCACATTTTCAGCAAGTATCTGTAGTTCATAGGTGGACACAGATGGTATTGCAATTATATTGCCTTCTGCTTGACCCGGAAAAGACTTCTGACTCAAATCGGACTGGTTTGGATGTATAAGCTGGGCAGAAATTTCTGGTTCTGTATTAGTTCTTTTTTCTTTGCTGTTGTTACTATTCGAGCTACCTGTGTGTGCTATTGTTACAACAGAAAACCTAAGAGTCTTCTGTTTTGTGGATTCATATATATCCTTCAAAATCAGTTCAGCAAACAATTTTTCATGAGTTTAATCAGCAAGGTAGAAATCAAAGTCATCAACGTTTCGTTTCTTTGACATTCCACTCGGAAAGAAAATATCCTTTTCTGTGGATAATGTATCAGAGACAGTTGCATCAAGGTGGACAAGAACAGTTCTAGTTCCGCCACCATATGTTGACCTAACCGGCTTCTGACCACTCACATTATAAGTATTTAACTAGCAAATTTCCACTTTTATTAGGATTTTATTTGCATTTTTGTTACCAGCCTGAGGTGCTTCTCTCCTGTAATGCTCCTCTTTGTTCCCCATTGCTCGTAATTTGTCCAGGAATCTTTCTCAAATACTGGGAAAGCTTGTATTGTCTTGAAGAGCTCTTTTCTTTGTTTGGCATAAGCTAGTGTTGCTAAGCAATCGCCGTATCTTGGTAATTATTTCTGTAGCTGTTCTTCATCCATCATAGAAATCACATTTCCATCTATCTGAAACAAATGGACAGGACTATTAAGAATATGAATTAAAATATGCCTGTCTTAATGGTCAGTAGCCATATGGTAAATTTAAAATTCAACGTTCTGCATTTTGTTGTTCCTCTATGTTTCTAAAAGATTCGTGACACTGGGTATTAAGTAATCCTGCCCATCTGTACTGCCATCCATTTTTCTGCCACTTTATATATATATATATATATATATATATATATATATATATATATATATATATATATATATATATATATATATATATATATATATATATATATATATATATATATATATATATGTATACACACACACTTAAAAGGCATAAGTTGATTGGTTATCTAATGTAGTCAACATAACCTGTGTCTTTGTTAATTAACTCCCTTGTGAGTTTGTCTTTAGATAGTTTATTATGTGTATACTTCCATAACTGTTCACACTGTTGACTTTAATCAAGAAATACAGTTATTTTCTTTGGACTACCTTGGATGTTACGGAACAGACAATATGGCACATAGCTTCAGAGCACATGAATTCCCTCAAGGATAACCCAAATCAGAAGATATTCCCAAAACATAGCACCATGTGTGCTTCACATGTGACTTGTTGTAAAATGGTACAAGTTATAATACTAAACAAAGAGTAGACCTTGAAGTTTAAAACACTGTATAGATTGTTAAAATTTCTTATATGCATTGAACACAAGGATATGTGAAGTGTCACTCATTGCATGTCCTCATCCAATTTACAGTAACTTCCCTTGAGTAAGTCTGTTTACCATACAAACATACAAAAATGGGCTTGTCAATCCTTGATGACACATTCCAGATTTTAGGCACTACTGTAAACTAGTATGTGTAAAAGGCTACCATGTTCCATCAGTTATAGCAATAAAAGTACAATAATGAGTGAATATACATAACAAGGAAAGAAAATAATTATGGTTTGATGTCCATGTCTTGCTATATTAGTGGATATTTCAACATCTTGTCTTTTGAATGAAACAATAAAGGCAAGTTATAACTTACTGAAATTAATCAGGTTTCACCAACTCATCCTGATTCATAAAATAACTCACACAGCAGTGTATGACTATGTATTGGTAACGTTAATGGTCTAAAATGGAACATTAACACAGCATCAAATTAGGCCAATTACACTGGTCTACACTTTTTGAGAAGGCGTCTGCTTCAGAGATAAAATGTGCTATTTATTATGAATTTTAATGAGCTAATTTCAAATATGACAATTAAAAGAACTGATTAGCTACTATTTTCAAGATATTCAAGTTTTTACATTTTATGTCTATGTATATTGTGCAGATAGTAGTTTTAATTATAAATGGTAAACCTAGGTCTTTTCATGTGCTTATGGTTGCTTTACATGATAATATTTCACCTGTCCTGTTTACGTAACACTTTAAAAACAGCAGAAGGGTTATATAAATAAAATTATTATGAAACAAAAGGCAAAAAGCTATTATGTATATATAAGTACATAGTGTAGTCCTGATTCAGTGACTACTCGGCGCTTCTTGGCTTGTCTCTTGTATTCATTAAATGGAACATCTCTTGTGACTGTCCAGCAATAGTCTGCAAGCATTGATGGGCTCCATTTGCCCTGATAGCGTTTCTCCATTGTTGCAATGTCCTGGTGAAATCGCTTACTGCGCCGCAGTTCGGAGGAAAAAATCTAGAACAGCGTGCAAAAAAATATGTCTTTAGTGACATGTTACAATCAAGGCTTTTGTTTGCCTTGAGGGGGTTTCCCACCAACTCCCTGTAGTTGTCCGCCTTATTGTTTCCGAGAACATTTGTTGCCACTAACTGGAAGGCTTTCCATGCCGTCTTTTCCTTGCCACACAGTGCACGGTCAAATGCATCATCTCGAACACGTTCGCAAACCCGAGGATTAACAAAGACACATTCCCTTATCTAAGTTTCACTTAACCTTGGAAATTTCCACGAAGGTACTTGAAATCTGCTTGTATTTAGTCCATGGCCTTGACAAAGTTCTTCACCAGACCTAGCCTGATGTGCAAGGGTGGTAACAAAATCTTCCTTGATTCAATAAGTGGTGCATGATGAACACTTTTCCTCCCAGGCTGCAATGACTGTCGGAGTGGCCAACCTCTCTTGATATAGTGGGAATCTCTCGCTCGACTATTCCATTCGCAGAGAAAACAGCAGTACTTGTGTATCCAGTCTGCGGACCAAGCACGAGAGCAGGAACCTTCAAATCACCACAAATTAGCCACTGATGTTGGCCCTAGTTTATGCACCTCAAAAGTTGTTTCATGTGTTCATAGGTTTCCTTCATATGGACTGCATGACCAACTAGAGTTGATGGCAAAGCATTGCTATTATGTAGCAAAACAGATTTAAAAGTTGTACTCGGTGAATCAATGAACAGTCTCCACTCATCTGGATTATAAACGAAGTTGAGGGTTGCCATCACACCATCGATGTTGTTTACAGGCTACAAGATCATCTTCCATGAACAAGCATGGGACAAGATCCTTTTGACGGTCACGGGACATAGAAATCTAAACATCACCTGAGATTCGACTTCTGTAATATGGAGTCCAACAGCTCTGCTTTACTCTTGGATAGTTCCAAATTCCTGACAAGGTCATTCAGGTCACCTTGTGTTATGAAGTGTGGTTCAGAAGAGGAGGATGGGATAAAATATGGGTCGTGTGACTTGATGGTTCAGGACTAGAAGTTTCATCCTCGTCTGACTCAAGTGAGAATGATTCAGGTGCATCAGGAACAGGCAGCCCTTCTCCGTGAGGTATTGGGCGTATAGCTGATGGAATGTTTGGATAATGCACAGTCCACGTTTTCTTCTTGACATACTTTCCCAACTGGAGGCACCGTGCAAAAGTAACAATTACTTATATGATCTGTTGGGTCTCTCCAAATCATTGGCACTGCAAAAGGCATTGATTTCCTTTTCCCGTTCAACCACTGGCGAAGATTTGTTCCATAAGTGTTGCAACATATATGTGGAGCCCACCTCTTGTCATGATCTTCAATTTTCAGCCAAAATAAAGGTAATAGGCTTTCTTAACCAAAGTGGTTATACTGCGCTTTTGTGATGCAGAAGTCATTTCACCACAGACATAACAGAAGTTATCTGCATTGCTCACACAAGTTCGAGGCATCTCTGCTCACTATGGCTAAACAGAAATGCGTCCCATAGCAAAATCAAACACTGACAAATAAGAGCGCATGATACTGTATGATTTCTAGAGTTGATATAGGGTAATTTGTTCAGAAGAGTGATGTAAACTTAGTTATGATCGCATCATCCATGACGTCTAGGAATAACATGATGCAATTCATATCATCTATGACGCAATACCAGCTTCAGATTGCATAATTCATTGATTTGCCTAAAATCAAGTACTGTCCAAACCCTGTCATAGATTTATGCTTAGATCCAGTCAAAGATGTATTTTAGTCATTTCTGTTTTAAACTGAGATTCCTTCCCTTCATAATTCACTTCACATCCGCCATTCCCAAGTCGGGGGTCTTATATATTGATCCAGTATCATATCTTTAAAACTAGAGCCAATGAACAATTTTAAGCATCATTTTCGTTCTCAATGACCCATGATTAGTAAAGACTGACTACATTTATTTCGGAAGCATTTTGACTGTAGACCAGCGTTACATTTCACTAATAAGTGTACATGTACCTCTGTGTGCCACACACAGCCTGGCTTTGAATGTGCTACCTACAGTACTAGGACCATAGGAAATGTTCACATATGTATCAAAACACACATAATGATCTTCAGAAACCCCATTTCTCTATCAGTGAGAAACTGACAGTGGGTAAAAGGACACAACTCAAAGCCATGTTTCACTTGGGGTCATTTCCAAATCAATGGTTGAGAAAATTCCTTACATGCATTAAAATTGAGACTTATTAGCCAAACAAGTCATCATAATTGCTTTCTTGTGTTAGTTTAAGCCATCCGTACCATCTCAAAATTATATATTTAATATAGTATCCTTTTTTCAAAGGTGTTCTCACAACGTTTGATAAGAAAACAAAGTGTAAAACTTAATTTGGCAGTTATTATGACTGGATGATTAATATCTCTCCTGTCTTAATAAACTGGGTCATTGATATTATGACTCCCTAACAGATATATTTTTCATTGTGTAGACGGCAATCCATCCATGACATTATGTTAAGTCTCAAGTCTGAATACATGCTTAAGATGCTGAAGATTAATTTTTCAATATAACCCTTACATTATTTGCTTCTTGTGGAGTGAACAGTGTCCTTTGTAAATTTGTCTGTACAATATATTAGTATTATTTAAATGTTGTAATTACACAATATTTAGATGCCAGAATTATGCTTCTGACATATTAAAATATCCCTCATCATCATTTAAATTATATAGCCTAGTCATAACTTCTAAGTACTGTTTGGGAAATGCCACACTAAAATCAAATGCACAAAGATTGGAAAAGGACCAAACAAAATACCACAGTGATATTTTTACACAAGTGATTTCTAATGTTATTTTTTGAGATGGGTCGCCAAATAAGTCTATCAAGAATTAAATCCACGGTTTATTTGACATTTTTTAAGAAGCTGGTAACCCCGGATCAAACTGACTGAAAATGTGTAACTGATGAAATAGATCAATCTATGGACAGAATAGATTAACAAATTCTGTTACTGAAGAGAATGTTCATGAACTGTTTGTGCTTTCAGGTTTATATGCTCCACTTTTAATTATTGCACTCTCTAAGAAATAAAACATCTGGAGAAAATAAACCTAACAAGATTTTCTATCTTGTTTATTGCAATAATAAACAGATTCTTGTACACTGGTAGCATATTTTCTTCAAGTGCAAAATGTTAATAATATTATGACTTGTATTTATTAGAAATTGTTTGAGTAAATTTACCCAATCTTCTTTCATCCTTGAAATGGTGTCTTCATTGATATTTCTGAGTCTAAAGGAATTCCACCATTCTGTAGTAGAAAAATTAACACATTTCTTAAATAATGGAAGATTATTTAAATAGCTATTGTAGAAGATAAAAGACATTTTATGATATATTTACAGAATACACATAATGAATTTGCCATATCTCATACATTTGTTTGAAGGATGTACTTGCCCCAAAAGTGTTTCTTATCCAATCGTGCTGTCTGAAGTATCTGAAGCAAGGCTTCCACTTACACATTGTTTGCGCAAGAAATGGCACTTTTTAGGCAATCTCACTCTCCAATCTGTAAACAAGTTAAAAGCTAATTATGGAATGGCTAGATTGCAAAAGTTTGTTTTGTTTAAATGATGCAATACTTCTTAAGGTGCACTGTATATTAAGTTATATCCTATATACATATATCATGTTACATCATTCTGCAGTAATAGTGTCTAAGAAACTGTTCCCAGTGCAGAAAGGTAATTTAAATGCAGATTTTTGGTGTGTTAAATATAGGTCACAGTGACATAATTTGGACTGATGGGTGAAGTACTTCTTAAGTATCTACATACCAATTTCCATGAATCTGCAGGGAACAGTGCTTGCGAAACAGCTCAACACATAAAAAGTCAACAGTTAAACAAGGCCTAGTGGACTGATATCACATAACTGGATTAAACAACTTAACAGCTGACCATTGTACGAAACAGTTTTATTTCTCTACTTGTTTTAATTTTACTTGTAACACATTATTGGCTATATCATGCCAAGAAAATTGGAGCTAAGTGCCTTTCCAATGGACACACCGAGGCAGTCAACCTGGGCTGGTGGATAGGCCCATGTAGTATTGGAAGGACACATCCTATGCAAACTATTTGTATCTTCCAAACTTGATATCGTGTTCAGTTTACCTATTTTACTTTATGCTGATAATATTTTCTTTGAAATATAAAGCGTAACTAATATGCACAGTCTCTTACTCATACAGAAATACATAAGCTTAAGATGGAGAAAGTCCTAATGGACATTTGGTCTCTAGAGCGGTAAAAAAAACTTTTCCAGTAGATAAAATATCACTTTATGATTATGTGTTGATCATGAAAATAATCAAACTCGTGCAAAATCTTTATAGTATAAGACTATTTGTAAAGTTTGATTAAAATCTGATTAAAACTATTGTTGCTAGATTGTTCACATCTTCAACTAATGAATAATTAATATGCATGCTTTTCTCTCATAATTATACTCAACCAAGATGACAGAAGGCCAATTATAAATAGTCTACAGAGTGGTAAAACAAAATCTCCAGATCAGTTGCAACATCAAATCAAGTAGATGCATAGGTGTTTCATAATATAAATCATCCAACATCTTGACGATATTAGCCTATTCCCAAAATAATTAATGAGATATCATCACATTTCTCACATGAAAACTGGTACCGAATTCAAGGTAACAACAGTTCAACTAATTTTGAAAATTTTGATTTATCACTGGTATTTAGCAGATACAACCAATTTCCTTAATCCTTTAAAAAATTTAATTGCTTTCAATTTGTTTTATATTAATTTTCTTAAAAAGTTTGGTATTCATGAAAAATGTGGCTTTTAAAAAACTGGTATATAATATTTAAAGAGAAGCTTCAACTCTGTTTTCATGCAAAGAGCAGTGCCAGGTAAACGTGAGTTCATCAAATGCTCAAAGTGTTTTTTTTTTATAACAACACAAGAACTGTTATGACATTATTAATTTAAAAAATAAACATATTAATGAAAAATGTGGCTTTTAAACACCCGGGTTATAATACATAAGGAGTAGTTACCACTTATACAGTTGCACAATATTCCCATTGACTTATTTATGCCCATTTCTACTTTTTACAATGCTAATGTGATATTCGTAGGTGAAAAATGCTCAAGTTTATTTTTTTCTGAAAAAAATATGGAACAATTTTTAGAAGATTACTGTTTCTTTGATAGTGAAATTTCAATTGTAAAGCGTTGATAGGAAATATGAAATGATTCAGTTCGATGAGTGGATGTCCCATAGACATTGATCAATACAAAGTGTAAATACAATTTCCATCAATCTCTATGAACATTACAATTTGTACTTTGACCTTTCATAGAAATTTTCTATTAGAATTGTTAAGTTTTCATACAGAGGATAATTCAGTTCATCAAGCTGTTTAATTTCTATAGTATTTGTACAAATATATATTACCATATAAGTCTATGTGACGTTTTGAAAACTGAACAAACAGTTGGTGAATGAGTCAGATACATCTACTAAACCTCATTATTAGGAAAGCATCATGTATATAATTAAAATCCCCATCAAACACCACAAGACAATGGTAGAACATGAAGTTCACCAAGCCAGGAATCATGAGGAGATGCATGTTGAAAATCATTCACAAAATACTTCCTTGTATATTTGAAAAAGTCATAGAGCCAAACGAATGTACTTCCTATTGCACTGGTTTTAAATTTAGGGTACCTAGTAAATAAGGGTTTTTAAAATTATTTTTTAAAACATTATATATTATATTGTAACGATTAGTATATATAATGTACTAAGCAGTTCAAGTACTGGAGTAAATAAGCCCAGTTAGATGCACAAAACAATTTCAGAAACAATCTTGTTTTAATTTTATTTTTAATTTCTTTTTTAACAGTGGAGAGGGGAAGTGCTAGGTTTGACAAGACAACAAAAAACAGGAATGGCTGGGCGACAAGAAATACACACATTTTTTTGTGTTATGTGACAAAGGCTCTTACAAAGTAACAAAGAAACGAGTGAAGCCAAGAAGCATTGCAAATTTAACAAAATAATTTATTTCCCTAGAAAACAAGGTAAAAAAATGGAAAAAGAACTTACCGTTTGTGAATATAATCCAAACATTAATCCTGGAATTTGAAAATATAAGTCCTATCACTAAAATGTTCTGAATGAATCAAAGTTCGAATCCCGAAGAAGTTCCAAGATGGAGGACGATGACGTCCGATGAAGTCGTTGTACTGATGTCAACAGTTCCTTGTTAAATCACAACTTATAATGTTCCAGTTTAGAATTCCAGAATAAATTTCCACTAAATGTCTTTTGTCCAAGAATTGTGATGAAGAAGAGTATTTTCCAGGGTGAATAAATTATTTTAAATAAGAAAAACTCAATTCAAAATGGCAACAGCAGGAATAGCTTTCAGCCTCAAGGTATTATTTTACGACTAAAAAACCCCACTAGAAAATGTTTGTTCTAACCAACGATTTTAGATCACAATTATGGCCCACGTGACGGGCTACGTGATCACTTAATTCGAACAGCGCAGTAACATATTTGCCATTTTGCACATAGGCCAGAAAAGCCCTATCTAAGAATCAAATTCTCACGCTGGAAATGAATTTAAAAATAAAGCTGTTTACAACATCACTAACATGTAGGCTGAATATAACCTTGGTAATAACCAATCATTTTCACTTAGTCTATACAAAATCGCTGAACCAAAGTGAGCTAAAAATAGTGATAAAGTAATACTTTGCGTTTTAATCAGGTCAAAACAGAACACCGAATTTTCCGAAAAAATATCAAATCTTGTGAAAATTATCATTACAATCATATGTAATGAAACAAAATAATATAGAAAAGAATTTAAAATTAACACACAAGCAATTAAACTGCACATATGTAACACTTCCCCCATAAAGAAAAAGAAAGATTTATATAATAAAGCTTTCAATTTTACCATATGTAAATTACACATAAGTTAAAACAAAATTACATAAGAAAACTCTTATCAATTATACAAAGTATACATGAAATAATATTTCTATACACGGGAAAGTGCATCTGCATTCAAATTTTCTTTTCCTTTGATGTGCCTGATGTCAAGATTATATTCTTGTAAAAACAAACTCCATCTTAGTAATCTTTGATTTTTATTTTTCATCTTGTCGATGAAAGTAAGGGGGTTGTGATCACTAAACACAACAACCGGAGAAGGAGCTGAACTAATGTAAACTTCAAAATACTGTAATGCCAATATCAAAGCCAAACATTCCTTCTCGATTGTTGAGTAATTTGTTTGGTGCTTATTTAATTTCTTAGAAAAATAGCACACTGGATGATCAACACCATTTCTATCTTCTTGAATCAATACTGCTCCAACCCCAACATCACTTGCATCAACAGATAGTTTAAAAGATTGATCGAAATTAGGAGCTGTAAGAACTGGTGCACTTTTAAGTATGGCCTTTAACTTGTCAAAAGCCTCCTGACATTTCTCATTACAAAGAAACTTGTTTTTATTGCTCAACAAGTTTGTCAGGGGTTCTGCAATATTAGAAAAATTGGAACAAAATTTTCGATAGTATCCAGCCTTACCAAAAAATCGCATCAGTTGCTTTTTACTGACAGGCACAAGAAATTCAGAGATAGCCTTGACCTTAGAATCTATGGGTTTAACTTGACCATGTCCCACAATATGTCATAGAAAAGTTACACTAACACGTCAGAACTCCCTTTTAGATAAAATGATTGTAAAACTTGCATCAGTGAGTCTGTCAAAGAATTTCCGAATCGTGGCTAGATGTTCTTTCCAAGTGTCGTTACAGATGATGACATCATCAATGTAAGCATCACAATTATCTAGACCAGAGGAAATCATATTCATCAAACGTACAAAAGTACTTGGGGAACGCATTCATTCCGAATGGCATTACTTTATATTGATAGAGTCCATCTGGAGTCACGAATGCCGAAATTTCCTTAGCCCTTTCCGTTAGTGGAATTTGCCAAAATCCTTTCAGAAGGTCAAATTTGGTGACATACTTTACATTTCCAATTTTCTCATTGCAGTTATCGATTCTTGGTAATGGAAATGAATCTGTCTTTGTCACACTGTTCACCTTCCTATAATCAGTACACATACGGAAAGTTTTATCCGGTTTTGGAACAAGTATACATGGTGAACTCCAGTCATTTTTACTGGGCTGTATGAAATCGTTCTCCAGCAAATACTGAATTTCCTTTTTCAAGTATTCCTGATTGAGATTGTTCATCCTGTTTGAGTGTTGTTTCACAGGTTTTGAATCTGCAATTTCAACGTCATGAAAACTTTTGTTTGTCCTCGTAGGAACATCTTGAAACAGGTGCTCATATTCGAATAATAACTGTTTAAGTTCATTATTTTCTTGTTGTTGCAAATGCGAAAGTCTCTGGTCCAGATTTTTCATAATTTCCGAATTCCGAAGACTTGCTGCTCCAAGATCAGTAGAGTCCGATTGAAATTTTTCGTTTAAGTCCTCAGTTTGCGAGACAGTTATAATTATATTAATTGTATGATTTACCTGGCTATCTCTCTCAACATACTTCTTTAACATGTTAATGTGGCAAAGTTGTTTTTGTTTTCGCCTCCCAGGAGTATTTATGATGTAATTTCAATCATTTACTTTCTTTTCAACCGTGTATGGACCATAATACTTGGCCTCAAGGGGATTTTGTGGAATAAGCAAGAGATCCAGAACTCTATCACCAGGCTGAAAACTCCTATCCCTTGAGTTGTTATCATATCTTGATTTCATTTTTGACTGAGTAGAATGCAGATTTGCACTTGCCACCTCAAAGCAATATCATCGAATCATCTTCAAAGTCTAATGAAATCTTTATAAAGCCCCTTGGCTCTCAGGGAGATAGGCAGAAGATTTAAATTTTTGCATGCCTAATTCGTGCATAGCTTGCTGGAAAATTCCAGACATAAAATTTGACCATTGATCCGATTGGACAGATTTGGGAAGGCCAAATCGAGTAAAAAAACCTTCCCCAAAGCTTTCACTATAGTTTTGGTTTTAATATTCCTCAAAGGAATTGCCTATGGGAACCTTGTTGACGCACGCATTATGGTCAACAGGTATTGGTAGCCTGACTTGGTCTTAGGTAAGGGACCAGCACAATCTACTATTATTCTACTAAACGGTTCGTCAAATGCAGGAATAGGTTGCGATCAGCCTTAGGTATCTTCTGATTGGGCTTTCCTACCATTTGACAAGTATGACAAGATCTACAGAATTTACAAACATCACTTTTGATTTTTGGCCAATAAAAGTGAGTCAAGATCTTGTGATCAGTTTTATTAATCCCTAAATTACCAGCCAAAGGAGTTTCATGGGCCAAACTAAGTATTTCCTGTCTGTAAGATTGTGGAACTACAATTTGATAGTTCACTGACCATTCATCACTAGCAGGTACCGTGGGAGAGCTCCATTTTCTCATCAGAATTCCATTTTCAATGAAATAACAGACAGGTACGTCAGTGGCTTCAGTTTCACTAATGGCCCTCTGAAACAAACAGGAGATCTCAGGATCTTTTTCCTGTTCGACGACAAGTGATTGTCGTTTATCCCCCTGATCAGAATAAAGAGAATGAGTAGTTAAAAGAGGATCACTATGATCAATACCTTTTGATTGATCCAAATTAGAAGTGAAAGTGACCTCATCAAAAGCTTGACCAATACATGTGTCAGCTAAAGGAATATTTTCCTTATCAGAATCATTCTCAAGAGCTTTCTTTGACATAGCTCTGTTAACTGCACAAGCTGGGTATAACTCAGGGTATTCTTTTCAATAGGATCAACTTTATGATCCAAAGAAGGCTTGTCAGTTACAAGTGGATTAACCACAACCTTGTCTCCAGCTAGGTCGTTTCCTAGCAATAAATGAATGCGCTCACCTATCAAATTGTTATGCATTTTCCCATGCTAATTCGACATAGGTCTGGTCAGTTCGTTTTCTAGAAAACCTGAATTTTGCCGATAAGCCTCAGGGACTAACGCATAACCCCTTAAGATGAACTCCTTAACCAAATAATAGTCAGAACTTTGTTGTACTGACATTGAATGGTAAATATTACTAGCTTTACCAATTATTACACATTGTAGTAGCTGAGTCCAATACTTCCTTGGCCATTTCAAATTTTCCGCAACGTTTTCAAAACGAGGAAAATATTTGTCTGCTTCTTTTTCTCTAAAAGGGGGCACTAACCTGAGATTTCTCGTAATGTCAAAACTTGAATTTGTATGTGAAGTGGAATCGTGCTATTCACTTGCCAGCTCAATTTCTTTCATTTTAATTTGAAATTCCTTTTCATCCTTCTCCTTTTGCATCTGTACGTGTATTTGTTCTTTTTGAAACTCCAATTTTATTTGTTCTTTCTGTAACTCCATTTCCATTTGTTTATCTTTCTCCCTCTCCTGTCTCTCTCTTCTCTTTCTCAAATTGTAATTTCATTTGTTTATCATTCTCTCTTTCCTCTCTCTCTCTCTCTCTCTCTCTCTCTCTCTCTCTCTCTCTCTCTCTCTCTCTCTCTCTCTCTCTCTCTCTCTCTCTCTCTCCTCTTTTTTAAATTGTAATTGTTTATCTTTCTTTCTTTCCTCTTTCTGAAGCTCGAGCTTCATTAACTCCAATTCTATGTTGTATTTCATTTTTAATTCCATTACTTTTATGTCAGAGTCTGATACAGACTTACTGACCGAAGCCAAAACACTTTTATCAGAAACATTCTTCTCTACCAAATATTGAATCAAAATATTTTTAATTTCTTGTTTCGTTAAGGAAGATTTTGCTTCAGAAAGATCGTACTTTCTGGCAAGTTCAAGCAAGTCATCCTTTTTCAGACTATCCAACTGCTCCTTAGTTGGACTAGAAAGAAATGTTTCCACTTTTGATGACATTGTGAATGAAAGCCTGTTGTTTTCACTAAAGATTTCAAACCAAATGTAAGATAGTACATAGGATTTGAAAACTAGTGGAATTTAAATTTCAAAAAACAAAATTCTGAAATATTTTAGCCAAAATTCAAATATTCCGGACGAGCCCCCAATTTTCTCTTGTTACGTGTAGGATCGTACAAAAATAACAATAGAAAAGAGTGAAGCCAACAAGCTTTGCATATTTTAACAAAATAATTTATTTCCCTGGAAAACAATGTAAAAATTGGAAATAGGACTTACGGTTTGTGAATATAATCCAAAATTTAATCCTAAGATTGAAAAATAAAATACATCTCCTATCACTAAACAGTCCTAATAAAATCCAGGTTCGAATCTCGATGAAATTCCAATATGGAGGCGATGACGTCAGATGAGCGGTGGTAACAGATCCTCGATTTAATCACAGTTTATGTTTCCGTTATAACTCCAGAATAAATTTCCACTGAATTTCTTTCTCCCAGAATTTTCATAAAAAAGATACACTTGTTTGGTTTTCTAGAGAATAAATTATTAAATTCCAAAAACAAATGAACTTCAAAAACACTCAGGCTTCAACAATTGAAACCTCTCGAGCCCTCAAGGTTTAAAATACAACTGAATAAATTTAATACCAATCGGCTGTTTTAAGCCTCGATTTTAGGTCACATGGTTCTACACGTGATAGGCTGCGCGATTTACTAATTTGAACATCGCAATAAGATAAAATGCCATTTGTCACGTATGCAAGAATAGCCCTATCTAAGTACCAAATTCTCACACTGAAAATATATAAAAATAGAACATTGTTTATTCAGACTAACACGTAAGCTGAAATGACCTTGGCAATAGCCAATCGTTCTCGTGTAGTGTTTACAAAACGGTGTACCAGAGTGGGATAAAAATAATGCTAATGTAACACCTTTTACGTTTTAGATACACAGAATTTACTGAAAAAAAATATCTAATCCCGTGAAAATAATTATTACAATAAAATGTAATGAAACAAAAGTAAAATGAAAAAGAATTTTTAAACGAACACACAAGCAATTTAATTACATATACGTAACAATACCCTCCGGGTCATTAATGCCGAATCCTCGAGGCTCGATATAAAAGAATAGTCATTAAGAGAAAGTAAAAATGAAAGATCAAACATACAATGATAATAACATTTTTAAGACAGTCGATTAAATTCAAAAATACAATGAAATAAACATTGCAAGACATTCAGTAAAATTCAAAAATATAATGATCAAAAGGTTTTAAATCAGTCAATAAAATTCTGCGTAATCTACTTCTACGTCTGGGGGCCTCGAGTGGCCGAGTGGTTTAAAGCGCTCACCATTCGGATCACTGCCATGTCACCTACGTCTGCGTGGGTTCGAGTTTCGGGTTCGGCCAATGTGGGTATGTGAGAAAGATTTCCAGTAGCTTCCCGTGGGTCGGTGGTTCTTTCTGGGGTTTTCCCGAATTCTTCCTCCATGATTTATACTGACCGCCATGTATAGCCTAGCTTGTGCAGAAAATAGCGTTAAACCCTACAACAACAACATCTACGACTAGTTTTGTCACACAATTATCGGCATATCAAGCGAATTCTTGACGGCTTCCTTCATTGTAATCCAAATAGTTGAGAAAGAGAATGAAAAAAAAAAAAATTTAAAGTGTATTAAGAATTAGAAGAAGATTTATAGATGTTACTCTGTTTAGGGTTATTGTGTGTGTGTGTGTGTGTGTGTGTGTGTGTGTGTGTGTGTGTGTGTGTGTGTTGATGTTAAACATTGATTGGAATTATGGCAGTGCGTTACGATTATTGAGAAATGTGGAATATAAGCGTTAAGATGATAGACGAGGGAACATACGTATCCGTCCGGGAAGACGAAGTTGAGGCTGATACGCATTGTAAGGCGGATTGCAACGTTCCGGGAAATGTTGAATACATCGAGGACATGCGCAACCTGGTGGGACATGTTTTGATAGGTATTCCTCCAAACTGCGCGCATCTCGATACATTTCTTAAAAGCGCGATAAGAAATGTGCAGATCTTGTATCAGAGAAAGTGGTAAGCAAGCCGTTCGAATATACATTTCTGCCAAATTCGGATATCCATAGGTCAAAAGTCTGTGAAAGAACCCAGGAAAACGTGGGAGCATTGGTAAGTCAGGCACACGACTTGAAACTAAACTAGCCAACGTTTCTTCTGTAAGTAGAAGATAAGCGGCAACATCAACAACTTTAAAGAGTATAAAAGGCTTGTCATACAGTATTCTGTCCTCGTCGATACAAAAGAATAAATGATCTGTATCATTAATGTCAAGATTTGGCACTTGATGAGTTTGTGACATATCCGGACTTGATTCCTTCCAAACTTGACACCTTTGCAACAAAGGAGAACTAGCAGTCATCTTATCCGATAGAGGGGATCGAAGAACTGTTGACTTGTTCGTACCGAATATAAAGGTAACTGATCCCTCCATTTTTCTCTTCCGTAGCTGGTAAAAAATATAATACTTTCTTATTAATCACCAATCCCCCAGAGAGATCACCCGAGGTTTCAATGCTAGTTTCGCCAAGGGCACAACAGGTACAACTTGTGACCAAATTATTTTCATTATATAGAAATCTCTTGATACTAAAACATAGTTATCTAACGCGTGTTCTTTGTCACTTAGCACGCTTGTTCTTTTTATTATTAAGTAACCGTACGTAAATAAATTATCATCGTTGTTGATAAGAACTAAAACATGGACACACAAGTGTGCATTTAGGGTGAAGTAGTGGTAAAGAACGGTGTATTTGAGGAGAGCATTCTGAAATACTTCAGTCTGGACGTTGGAGAAACGCAATATCATGTTGTATCCAAATAACATGAGCACAGAAGGGCTGGCTAAAAATTGAACGAAGTTTGTATGTAGATACAAGATCAATAGAGAACGAGGTTGGCATAGTCAGTTCAGAATTACTGTTTACTTTGGTGAGCTTAAAACCTGTCCATCTGACATGTAATCGCGGTCGAAGACAACCCGAAACATGAAGGTTATCAATCATCGATGCTCCAGTAATGTTCCAATATGAAGGACATAGACTAAGCTGAAGAATAGCAACCATTACGCATTCAACTCCTGTAGTAATTTCAAGACGAAGTTTAGTATGCTCATAGGACTGTAAAATCCATTTATAGACTTCCACAAGGGCAATTATAATCATCCTAATTAAAACTGAAAAGATCAACTGATCCCAAGAGAGTACATCAGAAACAGTAGTAAACCAATCAGGAGGGGATGTCGTGGGTGCAATGGTATATGGGAAGTGAACTGTAGATTGAGCTTTTGTTGCATGTACAAGTAACAATGCAGTCGACAATGCTCTAAAACGCCACATGAGACAAACAATTGACAAGGTATTAAGAATAGACAAGGAAAAACGAATTATAGTCATAATATGTAGGGAATCAAACCAAGAATGGCTTTCAATTGCAAATTTACCATTTAACATTGTTTCTGCTAAAGAGGGGAAGATTCGTTGATCGCTTATAGCACGTGCTGCAACTTTCTTAAGACTTAAATCAGTTTCCTTATCTGTAGCTAAAACTTGTGACTTGTGCTCGTATTGTTTGAATTCAGGGAGAAAAATAGTGAAGATTTTGTCAAATGAGGAGTTACCCAGGATGGCTCCTAAATGCGTAGAATGGAAACAAAATTGCTGTAAAAGTGCTAGGTTAATTAGGTGAAGTTGAGTAACTTCTGTTGAATTGTCAGAACAAGTAGTGATATGCCCGTCACATGTCATAGATGTAGTAATGACTGCGCAATGGCACGGGATATTCATAATACAAAAGCGACAACCTCTAATAATTCGACGTTGATTTTACATTCAAGTATTATTTCGTCCATGAGATAAATTAATATTGATTTGAAGAGATATCTAGAATATGTGATACGACGCTGTTTGTCATAAAATAAAAGTCTGATGGATGTTATCCTTATCATCCAGAAACAGGCTATTGATACATTCAGTCTGAGACAAGGGTTTAAGTGTAGGACGGATATTACAATGTAAAATGTCCATTCCAGTGCATTGATTTAAGGTTGATAACGCTAGTGTTGTGTAAAATTGATTGTCATCAGATACAAACATTATATCCAATTAATCAAGTACTTGTGTCACGTGTGTTGATGATGCGTTAATTGGAACCGGATATGACTCAATTCGATACTTCTCGAAGGGTCGAAATTGGGACCTGTAACGCAAAATAAAGGTCACGATCTTTACGTGTTGCTATAAATGACCCAAACAAATAATAGTAACGCGGATCCTCCGGCGTTATTGAATAACCCGGATAATCGGTAGATACAATCCTTTCGATTTAATTGATAGAATCGCTAAAACACGAGGTGAAATCAGTATAGCAAGTAACTTGCCTGCTGCCAATTCCGCTGCTGCTATATGTAATTTCTCTAATTCATCACTCATTTACAGTGATTCAACCATTTGAGCGGCAATGAAATCTCCCGTTTTCTGAGATTGTTGACGTATATTTTCTTCAGTGTCAAGTATCGCTTGCTCTAATAACAGAAGCGTTTTCGAGTTTCGACCAATAGCCGTTAAATATATTATTAAATCGATTATCGACCTGTGTGATATACGAAGAAAAATCGCCTCCATGTCGAGCAAGAGCCCCTAGAATTTTATTTTTCTGTCTCGTCAGCATATTTATGTGACTTGTTCATGTGGCAAAGTCTCCCGTTGTAGTTCAACCAAATAGGTGTTTACCTGTTTCACCAGTGAAGGGCAAAATTGTTCTTTGGACACATTTGAAGGTTGAAAAACACCTTCCGGAATTAACTCATTAGTTAATGAGATTCTTGCGTTAAACTGTACATTCATTGTAAGACGTGTTGTGTTTTGTTGTTGAAGAATGGACTTGTTTGCAGCTACATTTTGCATCTTTACGACAATAATCTATTAGGTTCATATGAATGTTCTCTGGAAACTGGATTTGAAAAATGTGAATCCACTTATCGGCTGAACAATATACTGGTGGGAGAGAATGAAAGATAACTCCATAGTTCAGTCTTTGCTCATCCACTGCAGACCCTGGATTCAGAGTCAAGAGTAGCAATCTTACGACCCAAATCTACATTCCACCCATACCTTAAAAAAGAAAGATGTTTTGAGAGATTTGCCGGCAAGAGAGGAAAAAAAGAAAAAGAAGGCATGAGGAATTGATGCAATGGCGGAATGGACTAAAATTTATCTCTCGCAGCTACGAAGGAATTTCCTCCTGAATTTCGTACTGAATTCAATTACGAAATAATCGACCTAGTCGTTTGCGACGTGTATTAGATTGTGTACGTGTTCTGTAAAATGCTTCTTTAATGCCGGAGAAACATTCACCGTTGGTTGCCATGATGGTGTGGATCCATCAGTCCACTTTTCCAAATAATATTTCCCAGAAATCCATTTGCGTTTCAAAAGTTTATCAACTGAAAACCACTCTGTACTATTGTCACTTCGCGCGTGACCATTGCTCGCATGATCATGTGGTGCTTGACAAGCGTTCCCGCGGAGTACCATAACGTGTGAATATGTCATTGTACAAAACACTGGCGATTTCCGTTGCTGCCTGAGAACGCAAGGGAAATGCTTCACACCAATGTGATAAATTATCTGTCACCAATAAGATATACTGATATTCTTCCTTACTTTTTGGCACGCACAAAATGGCCATGTGCCACCGAGAAAGTACATCTTCGGGAGGCAAGAGTTGTAATGGGGCGTTTCGATCATTTGTTTCCCGTTTAATGAGTTGACGTTAAGATCATGATGTAATGTAATCATCCACATTTTTAGTATTTTCTGGGAATATTCCTTAGTTTAAGTAAATATATATATTCTTGAAATCAGGACACTCGCGCTGATATTGGACGATCGCTGGTAGTTCTGAAAAAGGATCATTAAGGATTATTCACCATTTTTTTTTTTTTTTGACCAAGATGCATCACTAGTTGAACTAAGTCTAAATAACTGATGCTCTAATAATT
>JAECUM010096282.1:0-81101 GCA_016617855.1 Megalonaias nervosa
TGATTGAATCTGACTGATCCAGTTTCCTCCACTTCTGAGGTATTGTAGAATTGGTGTTAGAATCAATCTGAATTTGCGGTAATTTTTTAAAAAAATGTATGGAAGGTGAATTTATGATATTCCGAGTAGTTTTCATGCATGAATTGTATTTAAAATGCATGCAAGCTAAACGGAACGCAAACATCCTGTCACAGCATACGTTTTCACATGTGTACTATATTTGAAACACACGAGAACCTCATTTCAACCCATCCCACCCTGACCTCAATAGCTCTGTTTCTAACCTTATCGTCATGTAAATGGTAAGATTAGATAGGTTTGCATTGACGCCAATAACAAAAACCAGCTATGTCCAGTTTGAGCTGTCTTGACTTGAACGAATCCTCAACACAAATTCACGTCATCAGATAAGACCATAACTAAAATGACCTAGAATCAAGACACCTTCTCTCTCTCTCTCTCTCTCTCTCTCTCTCTCTCTCTCTCTCTCTCTCTCTCTTCTGTGTGACATATTGTCACATAAAATAATGAAGAATAAAGAATACACAAAAGAATGGGCATATAACTGTACATGGGCCGTGATCATGACGAAATTATTTTTGTGTCATTTGCTTCTCCAACACTATTTTACCAAACAATAGTCTTTCGTTAAGGTTGACTGGACATTTTATGTTCCAGTTTTTAATCTTCTAAATTGCACAAAAGTGGAGAAAGGTGACACATGTAAGCAAACGATAGATTATATAAAATCCTTAAATCCGAAAATATACAAGAACAAAAATAATGTGTACATTATTTAAAAATAGAAACAATATAAAATTAGGAAATGCTCCTAACACTATCATCTATTCATTGGTGACAAGGGCTTTCCAGTCGTCCGGAGGCAATGTTTTCTAGTAGCGCTCCTATTTTGCTACAGAGAACATTATTTTTTTTATGTTAGTTGCGCCCTCCCCCGCCCCCCCTCCCCCTCCTCCGCCACGATCCTAACTATACGGTTTGGAAGAATTGGCCCTATTATACTAAGGCGAAGTTGAAATACTATGGAAACTTCTTTTAAAAGAAAAAGATTCCAACTGCGCCCCTTTGTCTGGCCTCCAGGGTTTGGGCAATTGCCTCTTCCTAGCTCCCCCCTTCCCGGTCACATTTTTTTTTAAAACTTGGTGTAAAATAAATCAGATTAACAATATATTAAATCTGTTATATATGATACAGGAAATTGATACGTTGGTACCTCTACAATAATTTTATCTTTTGGTAAAATTTAGGAAATTCTGGATAACAATAGTTTTTAAACCTCTAAGTACCTGCAGGGTTACAATGGAACATGGGATTTTATTTGCAAGCTACAGTGGTAGTATTTCATATTTCACCAGTTGGAACTTAGTAAGGGAGACTAATAGAGCACTCTGCCTCCTAGAGTTGTTTCCCTTATGCAACAGTAACGCGCTTTAGTTGGACAATTCATCCGTATCGTACTTAGTTCAATACCAAATAGTTGTAACAGCATAATGATTGAGCCTCGAGTTAAATGCAAATTCGCTTTTTCAGATCATTGACATCTCACTTTTGTCCGCGTTGGTTCGAGTCTTTGGCGCGGTCATCGTAATTGTGTGAGAAAGCTTGGCAGTAGCTTCTCGTGGGTCGGTGTTTCTTCCTGGGATTCTCCCGGGTTCTTCCTCCACCAAATATACTGGCAGCCATGTATAGCATATAATGTGCTGAAAAATTGACAAACCGAATAACAACAGGATGGACTACGGAAGGACAGACAACGTGATCGTGATTACTATAGGGATCAGTGGGGACCTAATAATAATAATAATAATCTTAATAATAATAATAATAATAATAATAATAATAATAATAATAATAATTAAAAGGTGTCACGATCAGAAAATCCATCATTTAGATATTATTTGAGTGGCAGAAAAATGCCCATAAATTTGTAAACCTAGAAGATCTCATTATCTAAAATAAGTTTTGAAATCGGAAGCAAGCAAAAGCATCTGAATTTTGCTCAGCTATCTCAGTATACTAACCACGAAACAAGAAATTATCCCGTGCTATCTACTTTGGCATTTGTCGCGATTGGAGAAAGAAATGGCAGATTTAAGCCGCAGTGCATTTGTTGTTTTATGACATTGGCCTACGAAGGAGAGCCTTATCAACAATCCAGAAAATATGTTGATTAATCACCGAGGGTTTAAACACATCAAACACTCCAAATCACTTAGTCACATACATACATACATACATACATACATACATACATACATGCTTGCATGCATGCATGCACGCACGCACGCACGCACGCACGCACGCACACACACACACACACATACATACATACATACATACATACATACATACATACATACATACATACATACATACATACATTTAACACTCCAAATTCTTGAGTCACATACATTTTCGGTGTTTGCAGTCTGTTTATGGGTTAAAGGAGCTAAGTTTCGAATTCTATACATTTGCCTAATAAAACAGAAAACGGTAATATCGTAAACAAACTTAATCGGGGATCCGATGAACAGCACTAAAGAGCACTACCGCATAGATTTTCAAAATTTTTACGTTACTTTTGTTTTTCAGTTACATTCTAAATGTTGAAAAATGTTAAGCTTGTGATAGATCTAATAAGGATGACAATTGCGCTAAAAGACGTAAAAGGACTTTTCTCATCGAAACATAGAGCTTGTCTAGGTGTAATATGCTCACGTGACAGATCAAAATGGTAATCTAAGGTTCAAACGGCTTGAGTGGACAGTTATGCTTTCACGTTAATTTACGTAATAATAAACGACTATCTAATGCTGTTGTTGTTGTTATAGGGTTTAACGCCATTTTTCAGCACTTGATAGGCTATACATGGCGGCCAGTATTAATGGTGGAGGAAGAACCCTGGAAAACCCCGGGAAGAACCACCGACCCACGAGAAGCTACTGGCAGGCTTTCTCACGTACCCACGTTAGCCGAGCCTGGACTCGAACTCACGCAGACAGAGGTGAGATGGCAGTGATCCGTAACGATCAGCGCTTTAGACCACTCGGCCACTCGGGGCCCCACTATCTAATGCTGTTGCCCACAAACGAAAGAGTTTTAATGCATAGTAATGTATCTTCCTTGAAGTAAAACAGCGTTTATACGTAGTTTTAGCGAAGTGAGTAGTAAAGTAATAGGCTGATCTTAAACCAAATGTGGGTTCTAGACCAGAGACCCCCACCCCTTTAAAATAAATATATTCTGACATTTTTCACCACCTCAGAGACCCCCACCCCAAGGATTTGTAGGAGAAAGAATATCTTAGTTTAGAAACCTTTTTTGATTGAACATCGCAACTGAAAATGACGGATGGTCAGATGATCCAATGACATTTATTGATAATATAGTTGATGCACTTTTTGATAATGATATAACACTAACTTAATTCTGTGGACTGTGCATAATGGAAAATTACTGGCACTGATTACTGTCCATTTTGACCTCATTTAACCTCAATGGAAAATTACTGGACACTGATTACTGTCTATTTTGACCTCAATGGAAATTACTGGCACTGGTTAACTGTCCATTTGACCTCAATGGAAAACTACTGGCACTGGTTAACTGTCCATTTGACCTCAATGTAAAATTACTGGCACTGATTACTGTCCATTTTAACCTCAATGGAAAATTACTGGGCACTTTAGTTACATATAAACTTATCTCTGAAGACAGTACACACATACAGACGGGCCTTCTCTCTACGTTCAACAGATTTTGTACACCCTATTATCTTAGAAAAATTGAGATTGACATTATGTCAATCATAGGAATCGAACCACAGGCCTTGAGTACGAGAATCTAACGCTCTAGAACTAGACCACAGACCTACCTTATATATAGATGTTCACAAATTATTATATACTTACCAGTTACCTGATTTTGAAAAACGTTGAGAATAGCATTACATTTTCTGATTCTGAAAAACGTTATTATAAATGAATCGGGAAATCTACGATACATCTGCTTTGGTAAAATATAAATCTGTTTGTACAGAAAAACGAAACTTTAATACAGCGGCTGTATACATTACAAGCGACTTCCGCAGTCTGAAAAATCGATAGTGGGTTTTTACCAGCCTTATACATAATGTGAAGATTCACATACAACCCAAGTGGAAGGTTAACACACAAATCAATACAGAACATCTGTTTCATATATTTTCTAATTCTAATGTCTTAAAATTACTATATCAGATATTTTTGAAGATAGAAAGCAAAATTGTTGCATCAGATTTGTATGTATGTTAACCTGATACTGTACTATGTCCGATAATCCAAATACGATTTATGTTATCTGGAAGACAGTATTATCTCCCTTCTAAAGGAACACAGTTATATTTTCTTCGGCTAATGTTATATTTTCGATCATTAATTAAATAAATAAAATATGAGACAGAAAAAAGAAATAACAAACATTAATTTGCCGTTTTCTTTAAACAGTTATAGAATATTTGGTTTTAACAAAGAATATCTTTCAGAAAATTATATAATAGCTCCAGGAAGATATAAACATGGAAATTCTATGTTCACAAGTATAAAAACGATGGGATTTAATCTGAGCAAAAAACAAATGACTGAATTTGATTCGATAAAATTAGCAGCTGATATGCTTAAAGTTAATTCTGGAAAAATTGTAAAAAATCATATTTTTCAAACATCTGTGGAAAATTACAAGTAATTTTCTAGGCTCGTACTGGATTACTTTTGTCGTTAGAACTGAAAAAGACCAAGAAAAAATAAATGATTAGCTGACTGATCCTTTTACTGATATATTTGAACATGCGATAAAAAGTCTGCCTAGAAAATACGTGTATTTTCCAGAGAAACATAATGCCCAAGTGCTAAAGTATTAATTCCATTTTTGCAATATCTTTTATCATCAAAATTACTTAGTCCACGTTTTATTATTGTATCTGTCTCGAGTTTGTGAAGATTGGTTCTGATTACATTTGTCTTAATAAAACTGACATTATTGTTTAGTGCGGTTTAAAAATCGTTAAATTTCATACATTTTTTTACGTATCCACTAGGAATACCTATTGCTTTCTTTGTCAGTTTATTATCGTCGAGAATTACGGCATACATTTTACTTCGAAGTCCAACATACTCTTTAAGCGGCACAAACATAAACTCATCTTTCATTTTGCCAATAACTTTTTTATTCACATCATCATGAAATCCGCTACTTGTCGGATAATCAGATAAATCAAATAGGTCACGGTGTTTATAAATATCCTCATAGACATCTTCACATTTTATATTATAAACTAGCGAATCTGTATCAGTAAATAGCAACTCTGAATCTGGCCACTGCTTTTTGGTAAAATTGTAGTGAAAGTCGTACATTAGCCACTTTGATATATCAAGTACAGCTGCAATATCATATATTGGTTTATTTAACTTTAAATTTGTCTTTCGTCGTTGTATTGCAACAAGATTTTCATTAAATATTTTCATGCTGACAAAACCATCATCGTTAACTAATTTGTTTTTGCGATTTATATCATTTACAATTTCTATCGAAACTCGCTTTCTAATGTTCTCCATTGTCTTTCCAAAAACTGAGTTATTCATTAACTTAAAAAAGTTTTTCTCAAAGTCGATCTTAGCAATAGCACGACGTTTGGTATTTAATTCAATATAATTTGACATCCACCTAGACTGATTAAATTTTAGCACACGATGGACTTTTCTCAGAATTAGTCCAGCATCTACTGCTTGTTTTAAATTTTTATAATGTATCACGTAATTTCTTTTATTTAGCAAATTTGGAACTAACTTATTAACAATCGAATTTTTTGCTGTTGTCATAGCTCGTTGTTCAGATGATAGTAAACTGTAATCTATCATCATCGATTCTGCACAAAATGAGTAGTCGTTGTGTAGATCATGTAACGAACTAGGGTAATCTAGATCAACTTCAACAAAATAACTGACATTGTTAATTTTTCTAGGTAAATCTTTTTCAGTTTCTTTAAGAAATTGATCTGGAGTTATCTAATGAAATCCACCGCATGGCATTGGCTCTGACATTGCATACCCATACAAATTCACACAATCTAGATAAATAATATGATTGGATGGGAGATTTTTATCATAATTTTTAGATATTTATTATTAGTTACTGCCTATTTTTTTGTTATAATACTAATTCTGCCTCTGATACCTTTTTCAATAAAATTAAACATATCGACATTTGTTAAGAGATCTAATTCTATTTTGCTTGTTTTTAGTAGAGCGTCCCACGACAGCCCGGGAGCAGAATAATACCAGCAGGGGTCTAGTCCATAATTGCTGTGGCTTACTCGACGAAAACTTTCAAAAACATCTGCTAGTAGTAATATATCTGTTTTCAAATATAAATCATGATAATCACCATATGTTTTACAACTAAATTTATTCCAAATATCTTGTGCATATTTGTATTCGTCGTCTGACACATCTTCACCTTTTAGCTGCGAGTAAAATTTGTCTTTGCTAGGCAGAGAAGTTTCATCAAATCTGCTCCAGTCGTCGAGATACTCATACGGAAAGATACCTTTTTTTGTCAGATCGACGTAGTTTTCACCAAAGCAAATTTGCAGATTATTAAAAGTACTACAACCTTTTACAAGCTCATCTGATGATGCTGCCATAAATTGCAGACTATCAATGAAACGTAATTTTCCGAGAGTAACTGACATATATTTTTCAAAATTATTTGGTATACATTTTATCTTATTATTTAGTTTTAGTTTAGATTTAATTTCCTAGTTGCCAAAAGCTTCTACAATGATATGACTATCATAGCCACGAAATTTATGTAAAACGACAGGTATAAATTATTTTGGTGCATGAAATTTTAAATTACAATTATTATGAGCCGCTCCATGATACTGGCCAGTTAGATGACAGTGATCGCGCACTTTATCTTGGACTCTGTTTGAGTCTACCAATAACTTCTCGCAGATATGACAATTAACCGCTTCCTCAAATTCAAGTTGTTGTTTAGACGTTATTTTCCTTGGAGCATTCTTAAATAATTTGTTAGAAATTTTATTAACATCATCTATAAGATTTTTTAGTAACCATACCGCCGGACTTTTAGATTCATTATCTTTACATCTATATAACTTTACTGGACATGAAAACTTATCGTCGACGCAACAAACTACTTTATAAGCTACTCTGTAAGGAACATGTTGCTGTATTCTTCTTGTACTTGATTTATTAGGACTATTTTCAGCGCCAGCCACTGGAAAGAGTAGGCACTCAAAATCAGCATAAATAACGAAAGGTATATTTAGCTTATGATCATAATTTTTAAATGTTAAGACTTTGTCTTTTTCGCCGGGCATTGTTATTCTTTGAACGTTGGCACAGTATTTAAGATGTTCCTGCAAACATTTGTAACAGAAATATTTCTTTTTTTATTTTTATTATACTGTCCGCCAACTAAGCCGTTAAAGTTTTTTATCCAAACGTAATGTCCTTTATAAAATAATAAATTTATTGTCTTTTGTGTAACAGTCTCTGAAAAATATCTTGGGTAAACATTTTCTCGCTCATCTAGTCCGAAAACATTTACTGAAATATTGTTTTGTTTTTCAAACTTTGGTATCTGATTTTCTGCCACTGGAAAAATTATTCCACTAAAATCTAGTTCGTCTTTGTATGGCAAATACTTTTCAATTCGGTCACTGTGGTCACTCTGAGGATGTCTCTCAGACAAAACTGACCAACGAAAACATTGATCGTCGTTGTTTTTGACATTTATACAGCATTTTTTGTTTTTAATTTTTTTTTGAAGATCAACGTAAGAACTACCTCGCAAGTACGTTATATCTTGCTGTATGAATTAAAACTTCCTTTATCATTTCAAATTTCCAACCTGACCCAGATGAAGTAAATTCCTCCAATCTTTTTATTTATTTCTTGGTGACTGTGGCAATATTTGTTCCAGTTAATATTTTTCGTGATTTAGCTGTTAGATATGGTTCTGAAATTTCTCTGTCGAAATTTGTATTTTCAAAAATTATATCAAGTATATCTTTCTCGATTGCATGTAACTTTGATAAAATCAAATGATACTGAACTATTAGTTTGATACTTTTGTGAGCTGTAAGTTTTTTAGATACAACTGGTTGTAAAAGATGAAATAAATTTGCAGAGTTAAAATTTGCTAAAACATTTTGATCATCAAATTTGTAACTGTTGTCGTATCCTGAGAATGCTGTAGCACTTTTTTCTGTTTTGATAATGCTCTTTTAGCAATATCGCGCAATTTTAACATTATATTATATATGGCATTTTTATATTTAATTAAAAATTACGTAAAAAATCAATTAGAGATATAAAATACCTATAGTATAATGACAGAAATTTTGAGATATATTAGAATGACAGTGGAAGAGCAAGAAACTTATCATGTTCACCCAAAGTACAACTTATATGCTGCAAATGCACTTGGTTCAGTTATTTGTATAAAATCTCAAAAATCTGTAGGAAAACCAACGCCAGCCGGGATGATAATTTCAGTAAAAGGAGATGATACAGATACGATTGAAATGTTCAGAAAAGATTTTATCTATACTTTGTTCTGCGATGAAATTCCAGATGGACAGCGAGTTTATAGAGTAAATAACTCAATAAACGATGACAATATTGAGAATTTAGCTTTACAAAATGAGTATCAACCACATCCAGTATTTAATCTATACGAAGCTAACGATCGCGGAATTATTCGAAATATAAGAACAAAAAAAGTATTAGGAAAATTGAATGAACGTGGGTATCTTATAATTAGGGTATGCGGAACAAAAACAGATTTGTTAATTATAAATCACACAGATTTGTTTACGATTTATTTAACGGTGTTATTTTAAATAATTTAGTTATTGATCATAAAAATAAAATTTAATCAGACAACCGGATTGAAAATCTCGATCTCGTTACGCAAAAAGAAAACACCAGACGAGGAGATGCTGGTGGTATTAGATTTGCTAGATCAATTATCTCAGTAAATTTAGAAACTAGAGAAACAATAAAATTTAAATCAATTTATTTTACCGCAAAACATCTTAAAATTAACCCCAGATAGTAAAAGATGTAGCTGATGGTGAAAGAAGATCAGTAACGTCAATGTCAACTTTTGACAGATTCAGTTTTAAATATGATGATTAATTATATTTCGTAATTCTGTTTTAGTAAGACAGTTATGTGCAAACATCAAAATATCATCGCGATCAAATTTTAATGTTATAAATGCACTACCATTAAGTTTATTTTTTTTCTGCCGTTGTTAAGAGAATTTTATCAGAATCGCCTTGCATTACAATAACGTCAACAGAATAAGCACTATAACCCGACATACATTTTCTAACTGCCTCAGCTAGTTCTCTGTAATTTAATATATTAACTTTATGATGATATTTTACTTCTGGAGATTTTGTTTGGTTGGCCATTATTATTATAAATTAGATAAAAGTATATTATAATATGAACTTGATTAAGCGACTTGCTGATATATACGCGGGAGATTTTACCTCTACCGATACAATCGCAAGTGATAAAATCACTAACAACAATTTCATCTCTGGTGATATAGACAAATTTTCTAGCTATAGCGAAGATGATATTTTGTACGACAACGAATCCGACGATGAAGTAGTTGCTGTCGCTGACAGAAAAAATTACAGCAGGCCGACAACTGGACGATATAATGTTAAGTATCACATTGCTAAAAAAATAATAAAATTTAATTTTACTGTTGCTGAACAACAAATATTTTGGTAGCTTATCAAACCTTTTCTTAGTGTAAAAATAATTGGCCATCAAAGAAATATAAAATATGATTTTATTTTTGTTGAAATATTTAATTTAATGCCAGTTGATAATACAAGAAAATTACATTTAATTTCGTTATGTAAAACTATCAAATGTAAATCTGTACTTGTAAAGTACGAACAAATTTATAATAACATTATTGTATCGACCGAGTTGGCACCCAGCTATTAAATTTATCACTATATCCTCTCCATTTAACTAAACTTTTGTCGCCGCGCTTTCTAATAACTTTTTCAATAACAAATACGTCTTGGGAAGTTTTCTGAAGTTCCTGTTCGTAAAAACTGCCAGTAATAGGCTCACCCAATAAATCCTTCAGCGCGTATGTTACAGGTATTGTTAAAAGTACTTTATCAACAACAAACACTTCTTCGCTCCAGTTTGGAGTAAATCCTTTTTCAAATGTTTTTCTTTCGTCAGAGAAATTCTAACTTTATCACCAACTTTAAATTTGTGTCTGCGGTACATGTTTTCATTTGCTAATATTGGATTTTTAATTGCGTCATCATGCGACATTTTAGTGGTTCGATGTTTCGTGTTATTGTATTCGTCAACAATGTTTTGTAAATTATCAGTATATTTATTTGTATTTTTAGCTGTCAAATACTTATGAACTTTTTCGTTTAGGGTACGATTAAATCGCTCGACGACAACGCTTTTACCTTCATTTCCTGTAACATATTTTATGATATTATTTTGGAGCAAAAACTACTCGAACTTTTTGTTAAAAAATTCTGCTCCGTGATCAGTCCAGATTCTATTTGGTTTTCTTTCTGTAGTTGTTATTATTTGTTTTAGCGCATCAGTTATCGACGTTCCTGTCTTATCTGAAACTGGAACACTAAAGCATATTTACTAAAAACATCTATGACATTAAACAAGTATTTCTTTGGAGAGCCGTCAGCTCCAACGTTAAATTGAGCTCGATTTTTGAGCTAGATTTGACACATCAACTAAATCTATCGCCCAGATATCGTCAACGGCATTTGCGACAACTTTACGTCGCGGAAACGATTTTTTCTTGGTTTGTGTAGCTCTGACACTAGCGACGTTGTCGCTTCAAGATCATCAATCAAGTTCCTTTCCAAGCCCGAATTTATATTTTGCTCCAATAAAACCCTGCACCAACTTTCGGTCAACCCGTTCTCGTAGCTTGTGAAGCAGGGCGTTTGCAGGTTTCATATCACGAAGTTCGTCCAACATTACTTTATCACAGTCTGATTTTGAGTTCTCTATACGAACGTTATCAGGACGTTCTCTATCACGATAGCAGATATCATGACGCACTGCTATCTCATCAACTTGATTGTAAGGTTCTTGTCCTGGTAATGGATTATCGTTTTCATCTAGTTGTTGATCTAATGGATTATAAGGCCCAGTATATTTGTGACCTGACAATGTCCAACCGCCTTTTGGTTTCGGCAGTTTGCCAATTACTTTATGTATGGCTATGCCTGTTCCTATTATTTCTCTGTTGTTACATTGTTGACAGTACGTGACAATTTTATTTTGCTGAAGACATAAATCTCTGCAAGAATCGCACTTGCATATCATTATTTATCAAGCGTCTACTAAAATAACGTCCCTGACAACGTCAGAGCATCCAGCTCCATGCAATTTCCTCAAAAACATACTTTTTCTTTTTCCACAGATTGCGCAAATGCTTTTTAGCATCATCCTGTTGTTCTTTGTTTTTTCTGTTGTTTCATTGATATTTTCTGTTTTAGCTTTACATTTGAGACAATATGTTGACATTATATATTTGTAATTTAGATAAAATTAATTGCAAGCTCTACAAAAATTAATTGCAATCTCAACATTGGCGCGAGAAGGATGCTTGTCAAACTGTAAAATAAATTTTAAAAAATTGATACCCAATCCAGAGGCAGAGTTCTTCAGACTCGCGGCATTTGTTTAATGAACATCACGCAATAATATCCACAAGCTGATGTTCCAATAGGCTGAAGTTGATCGGACGAATAATTTATTACTTTATAATTTTTGTTTATATATATTTTTTATTGCGTCACTTGGTGGAATTCCAAATGAGTCAAAATAATTGTTATTACAAACAGCTACCCAATGCGTGCCAGATCTGTCGTTGAAATCTTGTATATTTATCACACACGATCCCCCAGCTGGTACAGCGCTAAGTTCATCTTTGGAATAAACTCCGTGGAAATTTTTTGTTTCTTTTAGCTTATCAAGTATATCAAAGTTACTTAACGCAGGAGATTGCATCTCTAGAGGTTTCAACGTCGCAGGAGATTTTATCTCCTTGTGCCAGGCAATGTTAATCCTCGTCCTATTCCCAGTAGATTTGGCAGTAGACTTCCCGCTACTCCCGCCAGTGATGGTCCTATAAATCCACCTTTGGTTGTTCGTCGCGATCGCGTCTTTGTTTTCGTTGTCTTTCTGTTTGCTGTTTTTCGTCGTAGCATTATATTTATCAGTCCACATAAAATTAAACTTCTATCATCATCGACATTCATACAAAAATTTTCTTTATGCCACTGCCAACAATGCCATGACCGTGGACGATTCCATCGCCTGAGACTGCTTTTTTCGTTGCGCCAGATACTGCTCCAGACGCTGCTGCTAATCCTAATGTACCAAGTACTGGCAAAAGTTTTGGTATCAACGTTCTGGCCATTACAGATAGTGCCGGACCAAAGAATCCACCTTGTTTTGCCATCGCAGTTATTTGTGTGACACTTAAATTTAAAACAAAAGGTTTTCCGCGGTTATACTTATTTACTTGTTTTTTGGCTAACATTAATTTTGTTAAAGTACCCAAAACACCTAAGGTGTTAGGGTCGACTTTTAATGATACCTGCCGTTGTTTAGAAACAGCAGCTGCTAATTTTTTAACTTGACCATCAGTCAAATATATTTCTTTTACATATATTTTGTCATTATATACAAATTACAGATTAAACTTGAAGTTTTTTCAAACTTGTACTGTCATTTTATCTCCAACAGAATCAATCGTAATAGATCTGTCGCTGATCACTAACGCGTACACGTACAACTGCGCTACTGGAACTGCTCCAAGTGTCCAGGTAATTTCAACATCAGCTGTTGAGTCGACTGCTCGCTCGCTATGTTTACTAACATCAAAATAAAATATCGGATAAAGTGTACGAAATTCTTCTACCGATATCTGAGATCCGTCTCCAACATCCTGATATTTTTGCACTGCGTCGAGCAGGTACATGTAAGGTCGAGTAATATTTTTATTAGCGTCATCTGAAAAATTACATTCTATTGCTCGTTCTGGATATTGCTTTGAATTTAGTCTAGAATATATTCGTCTAACATCAGCATTATCAAATATTGCATTATTTTGTTGTTGGTTACCACGTCGAGCTTGTTGCTGAAATACAACAAATAATTGCCTCGGCAGTTGTTCACTTGATGTTGTTGTAACTCGCCATGTGTAGTCGGTAGTGTTTGGAACCGCTGTTTGATATATTTTATGTTGCTGAAAATAAATTCTGTTTGTATGTTTGTCAAGTATACTGTTCTGACATTTTATTGATTGATGGTGTTATTCGGGGCATACACAGCGCATGTTTGTTTATGATAAACTGTACATCAGCTCCGCCTGACCTAAACATGCAGTCGTTTTGTTCTGCTCGATCTAAAATAAGTGAATGTTTAACTCCACGAAATACTTTATTGTAATCGCGACAAAATCCAAATATTGTGCTTAACGGCAGCATCATTGTAATTTGACGTGATTCTGCTGAAAGTGCCTTTCTCTTAGCATAACCTTCATTGTAACGTGGATTTCTTACTCCAGTTGTGTTAAGAACTAAATCTAACATTGCAACGCCGTCTGCAGCTGCAGCTGGTGGTGCTATACCAAGATTATTACAAGCTGCAGTAAGTGAGACTCTTGTAGCATTTGCATCAGCTGGTGCGGCTATACCCAAAGCAGTGGCATTAACAATAAGAAAATTTCTTACAATTACAACATCTGCAGCGGCATCAGCACCATGTACCAAAACACTTTTTGCAAAAAAGCTCACCTGATAAAGCTGTACCGATTCCAGTATCTTTAAACCACATCATATTAGTTGCAGTCGATCTGGAGTAATCGTCGGAAAACGAAGATTGTACTTGTAACTTGCAGGTAACTTGAAATATCCTCAACAGTTTGATTGGCCAGCTGATATCTGGCACTTTTAAATAAACACCAGCCATCATTTATAAGAGCTACTTCTGCATTAGCCGCAATTGCGACAGGTGGATTAACTACTGTCATAATCTGGCCGCGAACTTCCAATATTGCTATGTGTGGCAGTAGAAATACATCTTCGTCTCGAGTATTAAATGTTCTGACACCAGTTTTATTTGGTTTATTAGAATTTTCGTCGAGATACTCAACATACTCAAATTCTGTTACAGTGTCATCGATGTCATAAGTTTCTGCTAAATCGAAATAATTTTTAACAGACATTTTTTATTTATTAGATTATATAAAATTTTATTATTGCGGCGCTGTTGCTTTAGATATTAACTTTTGTATAATCTGCTCGCCCTTTGGTGATAAAAGTTTTTTTGTTCTTGTTATCATAGCACGTTGAGTTTCTTTTGTTGGAGCGATTTCTGATATAACTTGTTTGATTGTCGGTGGTTTCTCGCCTTTAATTTTATCAGTTATTTTTTGTCCCACTGCAGTTCCAGCAGCAGATGCAGCTCCAGTTGCAAAAGCTTTTGACGCGTCAAGTGGAATTGGTGCAACTTTATGCGCTATTCCCGGAACATTTTCAATAATTGTAGTAAATATATTTCCCAAAAATCCACCAATAATTTTTCTTCTGCAAAATTTTTTTTGTTTCATTATATCTGAGGTTGTATAAAAATCAATCACGATGTGATTGTACGTAGGTGAAAATAGTAAGTAACAACCTCGTTATTCAGATTCATCTGTCGTCCAGATTGATCTGTCAACTGCATATTTATTGCTGTTATTTGATTTTCAACATTTAGCGGATAATAAATAACTTGCCGCGGACTAATTTGCATGAGCGATCCCGGTGGAACATCTGGCGAAAAACTATATATCGTTTGTCCTTTACTACCCTGGGCTGAGTAAGATCCAGATGCAATGGAGCAATTTATTAATATTGTGTTTACATCAGTTATATTTACCGGCAGATCACTGTCATACGTTATAGTTTGTTCTTTGTTTAAACCCTATTGTTTGTGAGTAAATCCTATCAGCGACGCTATGCTTGTTGCTGATGAAAAATCTATTATCAAATTATTTTTTAATGTTATTCTGGAGCGTAATGTGTTATAATTCGGTACCAGTTCAAAACTGTCTGAAACTCCTCCATTTTTCGTTATTAATTCGCGTATTGTCTTATTAAATCAGTTACGTTGTAGGCTTCCTGTGGAATTTTTAATTTTACCCAAGCGCCAGAATTAAACATAAATTCATCGTTTACTCCAGTTTTTACGTTAGCCATGGAATGCCAACATGTTCATGAAATTAGTCCAATTTCATACTGTTTTTCAGTATCAAGTTGTATTGGCAGAATATAATTTACTGAAAAATTTGCGCTATCTTTAGCTTTAGCTATCGCGGCCGTACTAGAGTCTAGTAATAATGTTGTTGACATTTTTTTATATAAAATTGTTATATTAAATCATTATGCAAAATTAACATTTACAGAATTGACATTTATAAAATTGACATTTACAAAGTTGACATTTATAAAATTAAGTCGCGATGTAAAGTTTCGCACTCGTCAGATGTTAACAAATTTTCCGATCTTAAATGATCAAGTATATCAATAATTTCACTGTCAATTTCAGCGCCAACATTCCCAGCTTCTTTTGACGATATCAGCAGCATTAATCTGCCAATCATTTTGGCAGTTGATGTAAATACCTTTACACCTGTTCCAGATCTTTTACTCGTGCGAATATTCTCATTAAGTTCAAATTCGTCATAAAATTTTGCATATTCGGATTTTCCAAACCTAAATATTTTCGCCGTAGATATTAAATTATTAGCAATAACACCATTTCTAGCTTGTTTAAAAAATATTTTAAGATCTTCTCCTTTAGCTTCGTCAATTTTATCATAAGCTTTCGTTCCATTTTCATAAATATCATCTAATTTTTTAATAAAATCATCATAATCATTGTGTGACCATTTACCAATACTATCAACTTCTTTAACATTATTTTCTTTCATAAAAGTATCGTATTCGAATTTTGTTATTTTATCTGATGTCATTTTTTTAATGTTCTCTTTACTTTCAGTTTCCGCAGGTAATACAACTGGTATACTTTTTTGTTTTTTAGCATCTGTTATGCGATTTTTATCATTTATATCAAATTTTCTATAAAAACCCCAACCTTTACCAACCCTGTGTATCTATTTTCAGTAGCTGTTATTTGAAATACTCTAGCAATAGTACCAGCTCTAATATTATCAGAGAGTTGCGACATATGTTCTTCTTCAAAAGTTGTTTCTAATTCAGCATTAGACGTATGGCCATCTTTCATTATTTCATTTAAATCATTAATAAGCTTATCATACCTTTCTTTCGGCCAAGTTTTTAATTTATCAATATCTTTAATATTATTTTCTTCTATAAAAGTATTGTATTCGGATTTTTTTATTTTACCATGTGCTTTTTCTCGATAAAATCGTCTTTTTTCGTCAACGTTTAAAAACCTTACTATTAACTCTCCAATTTTTTCTTGTTCTTTTTCAATATCCTCTAATTTTTCTGATAATTTTCCCAAAACAGTCCTAATTTCATGTGAAGTTAATTCTGCTAATTTTTGTTCAAATAAAATTGGATTATTGATCAGCCGATTTAGTTCATTTCGTCTAGCAACAGGATCAGCAATATTTGCTACAACAGCCTCAGCTAATCTTCTTCTTTCCTCATCAGATCTAGCAACAATTTTTGCGGCAGCTGCTTCTTGTTGTTCTTTAACCAATCCGATTAAACCTTTTTCATGTAGTCGCTTAAGTTCTTCTTCTGACAGCGGTTTAGTTTCAGGTTGTTTTCCATGTAGTGCCTCAGTAACTGGTTTGAGAATCGTAGCTGTTGCTTCTGCAACAGTTATTTGTCCACGTCGTGCTTGCTGTACTCGCTGCTTAAATGCTGCTTGAGATTGAGCAAGTTTTGTTTAGATCTTCTATATGTTTTCTGTATTTTGCTCGTTTATCCGTTTTATTATATATAAATTTTATAAAAATTTAAGAAGTGGAAGACATCTTACTGCAGATAATTTTCAATACAACAACGAAACATTTTAGTTGGATTATGTGTTAGTTTTTCAAATAAGAAAAGTTATATTTAACCGCTGTCGCTTTATGATAAAGTTCGATAAATTTATCTTTTGTTACGTCACCACATTGCTCGTTTGCAATATTTCTAACGTCAACATTGTCCAGTCCAGGAAATAATATAAAACAACCAGTATTTCGTCTGATAAATCTGTCAACATTATAAAAACCTTGGGCTAAATAAACAGAATTACATTTCTTATTATGTGACAGTGAAAAATATGATCTTATTTTATTCATCTCTTCATTATTTAGCGGAATATCGTCAAAAACTACTATCTTATGCTCGGACGAATCAAGTTGATTAACTGGAACAAGTTCTTCTGGTTGTTTGATAATAAAAAAAATCTTCACCAGCATCAAGATCATCACGAAGTTTGTTATTATATTCGCTAAGTAGCTCGTACTTATCTTGCTGTGGATTAATTGTATAAATATAAACTCGATCGTAGTTAAAATTATTGCCCAGCAGTAAATTCATAAGCAAATTTGTTTTTCCCGATCCAGTTCGTCCAACAATAAGATAATGACAATCTGGAAGTTCATTGTTATGTTTATGTTTTACCAACCGCTCTGTATCAAAATTTAATATTGGTGACGACGTTGTCGTTAACTTTGCCATTGTTGTTATATAAAATTTGTCTGACAATAAATAAATAATGAACTATTATGCAAAATTTGGAACAAGATTAGGAGATTCATCAGCTACAATGACAAACGGCAACATTGATTTATCAGGTTACCTAAAAAAAACTGGCGACACAATGACAGGAAACCTGTCTATGTCAAATCAACGAGTACTAGGTTTAGAAACAGATTTTCCGCCAATAAATGTTAATACACAAACTGTTAGTTATGCACAACTAAAATCCGTCGACGGTAATAAACTAGATAAATCTGGCGGAACTTTAAGCGGCAACTTAGATATGTCAGGGAAAAAATATAAATTTGGAGATTGGATATCCACTAGCAAACTTAGATCAAACACAAGCGGTAAGTTATTTACAGTTGAAATACGTGGATGATAACAAACTTGATAAAATCGGTAGAACGGTTACAGATAATATTAACATGTCTAGTAAAAAAAATATTGGGTTAGAAATTGTATATCCGCCAGAAAACTTAAATCAAACACAAGCTGTAAGTTATGCACAACTAAAATCTGTTGACGATAATAAACTTAACAAAGCCGGTGACACAGTGGGAGGTAACCTGATAATGAGTAATAACTCAAAAATAACTGGATTACCAATAACCTCACCACCAGCTAATGATACTGATGCTATTAGTTATGCCCAGCTAAAAGGAGCGCTAAACCAATATTTTAAACAATCCGGCGGAGAAATGAAAGGAAATATAAACATGAAAAACAAAAAAATAACTACGACATATGTTCCAGTTGACCCTAATGATCTGATAAATAAAGTGTATGTTGATAGTCTGTCTAGTGGTATAAAACGAACTAAAAACAATGTTGGGTATATTCCAACACTTTTAAAGCAACTGACAACCGAGTTGGGTTTGAGGTAAGCGCATCAACATATTATCCCGAATATTATCCTTATTACGCTTTCTCTGATAGACACGAGTGGACGACCAACGGAGAAGTTGAAAATTTTTGGATTAAAATTAAATGTCCTACTGAAGTTGCTATTTGGAAATTTCATTTGCGAGGCAGATTAAACTCTAGTGTTGGTCAAATTTATAATTGGCAATTGGAAGGATCAAATAATGAGATTGTTTGGACAACATTATATAGTACAACAGACACTTATATTACAACAGCACAATATTTTACAGTCCCGACAGAAAACACTGTTGACAAGTACTTATATTTCGAGTTAATGTTTTTGCTGCTGAACATCCATTTCCAGGACTAACAGCATTTAAAATATATACACTTGATGATCAGATATGATCATTGTGAACAAATTTAATCTAATGCTATAAAATAATGTCGGAACCACCAATTATAACTGTTGCTAGAGAATTTTATGATAATATTTTTAACCCAGAAAAATATGTTTGGGACGCATCATTAAAGGCATGTGCGATAAATACAATGAAAAATTTTAAAATTCCAATGATAAATTCTCCATTATTGGAAGGAGAAAAAAATTTTGCTCGTGTTATACATATGCGAAGACCACAACTGAGAGAAGCATTAGGAAACTTTGATATTATAAGCGGATACTGTCATCCTGATGATTGTCTGGAAGAACAAAAACAAGTTGAAATCCTGTCAAAAACAATATTGCTCGAGCTTGATTCTGGAAATATAAATTTGATAATTAAATCAGGTTTATTAAAAGCACGAGTAACGCAGGTGGAAAAACAAATGAACGATACCTATGATCGTCTCGATAAACTATCAGAATCTAGGATAATAGGAATAAAAAGAAACAGGAAGTTATATAGTAGTTTTTCAAAACGAAACAGTTTTAAGCATCTCGGCATGTACTACCACGACAAAGAAACCCTAATTAAAATCGTTACTATGACACCAGACACGGAGTTACTTATTAAAGCGTACTCAAACGCAATTTTGCCAATGATACGTAAAAAAGACCCAGAATTTGATCAGATTATTATTAATAGGTCTCTAAAAATAATCAAAGATTTTGACAACGAAATTAATGATCTTGGTGATATTGAGCGAGAAAAGTTTTTTGATAAAGTCAGCCAAACAAATTTGGAAGTAAAAATTGATTCTTATTACGACATAAGTGAAGAAGATGATATTCCATTTCCATCATTTCAGCTCTCTAGACAATTGTCATTACGAAATTATTACAATGAAATCGAGAAAATACTCACAAAACCATATGAAAAATTAATGTTAAAAGTAGCTTCTGCTATTGGTCTGCTAACAATTGAATTAAAATCACTCAAAAAATTAATGCTAGCAAATTTCGTTGTCGCATATGCAATTATCAGACAACATCTTGTTCTAAAAAAATTTACGTTAAATCAGATAAGCTTGGTATTAAGGTATATTGATGAAACAGAAAGCGATTACAGTAATTTGGTGAATGAGACAGATTTGTATGAACTTGAAGTAGGAAATACTTTTGACTCATACACTTGGTTAAAGAAAAATGAGGTACTAACAGATGAACGATATAAGGATACTTCGTCAGATGTTTATGACAAATACAGAATTTTTATAGCTGATCCTAACAATAATAAATTTCGTGATTTTCTTGATTCAATTGCTGGTACCAGAACTTTTGTTTTTGTATAAAATATTGTATAATGAAAAAACACATCATCGATTTCAATCATATTTCAGAAAAAATTCCAAAACATGATGTTGACTCACTAGTACAATATTATAAATTTTATCATAAAAACCTCTGGTGTGTAAAAGAATGTTATAAATACTACCGTAGAATACTTCGAGTAATATCATATTTGCCATTGTTAATGACTAGCTCTGGTATAATCTCAAGTGGAGCATTATTAAATCCGTTTTTGTTAATCACATCTGGTGTCGGTGTCTCTCTTTCAACAGCATGTAAAAAGATTGAACCCAAACTTGAAACAAACAAATTTCTTGTAAAACAGCAAGTATCACCTACAAAAAATTACTTGATCAGATACGATCTTACTTGCGAGGTGTAAAATACGATATGGACGATTTAATACGCGAGTTTCGTATTACTGACAGCATGTTAACAGATATCCTACCAATGAGAGTCAGCAGGTATGAAAAAGATTATCATAAAATATGGTTTCAACAGTAGATGTTTAATTTTGTATATCATTATCAAAAAGTGCGTCAACCATATTGTCAACAAATGTCATCAAATCATCTGACCAACCCACTATTCTCATATCATTTTCAGTTGCGAACATCCATACTGACCCATATTTTGGTAATATATGGAAACCAACCTTTTTAATACAGTCGCTTATTACTTTAGGTTTTACACCAGTATAGCTTGAGGCTGATTTTATTGAATCAAATCTCTTACAAAATTATTTGTTAGATCAAATCCAACATGTCGGATTGAATTATTATACATTATATATAATATTTCATTGTTTAATATGAAAAGGTTTCTAAACTAGGATATCCTATCTCCTACAAGTCCTTGGGGTGTGGATCTCTGGTCTAGAACCCGCATTTGGTTTAAGATCAGCCTATTACTTTACTACTAAGTGGATAAAACAAGTAATTTCTTCTGTGATGGTATCGTGGGGGGGGTCATCTTAAAGAATTACCGATTGAGAGTTTACTTAAACATCTCTCTCTCTCTCTCTCTCTCTCTCTCTCTCTCTCTCTCTCTCTCTCTCTCTCTCTCTCTCTCTCTCTCTCTCTCTCTCTCTCTCTCTCTCGTACTATAAAATAATAAAAGGATGAGTCCTCGATCTGTATAGAAGTTTCAGCATGAACATGGAAGACAGATGGACTCACACACAAAGACGGACAACGGAAATACCAACTTATTGACATGAAAGTATAACAGGATATTTTTAAACAGATTGCAACTCTTGACTACTTTTAAGAAATGAAGTGAATTTCACTGGAGTTAGTGAAACATACTTTAAAGAATCAAGTATGGCTTACTTAGACAACATTAAAATAAAAGTAAACAATTTTTTGTTAAAGTTAATAATAGTTATATGCAGGCATAACTGGTTCAGAGATTTCTCCTTGTTGCTTTTAACTCAGGGACTGCCAATTTAATTTTCAGAAAGGGGTTGTGGGCTGGAATATTTTACCCCAAAAATTACACATTTCTTGCCCTCAAATATTTTGAAAAAAGTTTGCTCAGATTTGTGGACACAAATCTTACAATATCCATATATTAGTTGCAAAGTATTAATTATGTTGGGCAGTAGAAACAAAAAAGTATTAATTATGTTGGGTAGTAGAAACAAAAAAGTATTAATTATGTTGGGTAGTAGAAACAAAATCTTGTTTCAAAGAAAATCTAACATGCACATTTACCTCTCTGCCAAAATAAGTGTCCCATAGCAGTCATTTTTTAGTTCTCCACATATTTCAGAAAATGTAAACCTCTTGTAACGTTTCTGTCAGCTCATAAGTTCATGCAAGGCTGATGATAAATAAATAATGTACAAGATCATACGTGTCCTAGCAGTTGGAACACACTCCTCAAGGTCTTAGCCTATTTCACAAAAATATTCACGTGTGAAGTTCTTTGGAACAAAAATTTGTGTCATATTAAATTTATTGTTAGTTATTTTCAAAACTTAAAGCTTCAGAAAAGCCGCATGTTTGCATGCTCTTACCTTTAATGCATTAATACCTCATATTGCTATAGCTGAAGGAACAGAAAATTGATGAAACGTTCATTACAAAGGTGGCTAAGATGAACATGCTCAAAGCACCCACAATGTCACATCATTGTCACATGAGTTAATGGTCAAAGCATGTAGAAGCATGTAGAATAACCCTCTGAAAGTCTACAATTTTAATTTTGAAGATGGCACCAAAACAGTGTCATGTGACCCAACCTCCAGGCTGTAAGTAGCGTCAAAACACATGATATTCCCATCTCGTGCACTCTTCCTACCAATGACCTTGACCTTAGAGCTAAAAAACTGCTACCTGCATGGTAAGATGTCAAACATGATAAAAATTCATAAAAATATAATAAGTGGTTAAACAGTGACATCTTTGATAAGATAACAGGCCCATGATTTCCCTTTCTATTGACCTTATCCTTGGGGGCAGAGCGTACGACTATGAATACATGAGCCACTACCATGTCCAGAAATATAGCAGGCTAAAGTTGCATGAAAATACATTCATTGATTCAAAGGCTATACCTGCACATGAGCAAAGATTACTGATTTATATATTCCCTGGCTGTGATCTTGAACCTGAGACTGAAGTGTTGGCTATGGTATCTCTATGATATAAAACTGGTTCAAGTGTCACTCAAATGTCTTTAGTAGCTTAAAAGTTACGCTCCAAAAATGTATAAAACAAAATAATAACATTTTCCCTTGCCTTGCTGTGAACTAAAGCTTGTGGGGGGTTTGGGGAGCCTGTACATGGCATGTTACATACCGTCTGGTCATGATATATAGATACGCAGAATTTTGAAATCTCTTCAGCTATCACGAAGTTATAGGCTGGACATAAAACATGGGGTCCAACGCACTTTCATTATAAGTGTACATTAAACACATTCTTTTTAATATTTTATACAGTATCAGAGGTACAGCCTGGATACAAAAATTTAATACGTTAACATTTAACATAGAACCATGATTATTATATTCTCATTTTTGTCTCCGTTAACTTTACATTGTCAGATTAGTCCAATATTTTACGATATTGCACACCTTTATATTGCACTCACGTGCACGACACGTGTGCCCAAAAGTATATTAGGAACTACTTCGTAAACAAATCATGTACACTCGTGTAGTAGACGCTTTATATTTTGGTTGATTAAATTTGTTTCTGAATGAACGAAAGCAGATGTTTCGTGGACTGCCATATACCATCTGCTTTGCAATATTCCGCGTTAACGTTTTGATACAATGTTTCGGATTTAGGCTAGCGATAGACGCCAGTCAGGTCATACAATTGCTGGGTCCCTATAAATAACATGCAAGTGACAAGGCATACACGTGTCTTCTTTAGCTGATAATAAGAATGGCAAAATATATACTTACAGTTTTACATCCTGAATTTCCTCAACATGTACTTTCTTAGTTCTGCAAATCTGAATTACGTGAGCCATGTCATGAGTTCTAAAGCTTGATTACACATTTCGAAATTGTACTGTAATTTCGACTACATTCCAAGTGGAATTACCTCCTCCTTACTGCACTCAAAATGAAATTAACATTATATTCCATAGCGTCTTTTTGGTAATTGCAATTGAAAGACTTCATATTTTTCCCACATTATGATTCCAAACATTCAATGACAGAACAGAAACACACTTACAGATTACAACACGCTGCTCCCTCGCTGCAGAAATCAGATGTACTTCATGTAGAATTGACACAGATAAATCGAGTACATAATCACGAAATTTCGTAGTATTGACAAAAATACCAAAATCTATTCATTCCAGACCAAATGGAAAACTTGTTGCAATGTGCATTCATTCTCAATATGACTCTAAATTTCAATTTTAAGTAGATCAAAACGCCATTTTCTTTCGAAAGTGATGTCTAGCGCGCGGCTAAGTTCAAATTTATCTGGGCGGAGTTATGTGCGCATTAATAATGTTGTTGTTGTGTACTGATGAATCTGCGCTTGTGTATTTATTTTGGAATATGGTATAAATTCAGTTACTTTGTTTCTTGTAGTGTATTTTTGTTTATATAATTAAGCCTTAGGTATTATAAGAAAATGAGTATATAATAAAAAGGTTACTGCATTTGTATGTGAAAATATGAACTTGTTTTGACGGATGGATATACTGCACTCCCAAGGTCGTGTAGTATATCCATCCGAAAACTCGTTCATATTTTCCCATACAAATGCAGTAACCTATAAATATAATATATGAAACACTGTCAGACAATAATGTCAGATTATCATGGATATGCGCATTTTCAGTTTCATCTCTCTAAATATGAGATTTTAGTTCGCGATTTCACAAGAAATATATGCATTTTGGCATGAGACTATAAATGATGTATAATTGTACAATATTTCTTGTGTTATTATATTTAATTTGTATTGTAATTGACCATTATCCGTAATTGAGGGTAGCAGTATATAACCTTCCTGACCAATGTCATTTTTTAAAAATATGTTTATTTGGATTTCAGTTCAGGATATTGGTTTTCCCCTTGTAAATTCTGTGATCCACCTGATTTTTGTCAGGTAGTTTGTTAAAATAATTTAAGCAAACACACCTGATCTTGTTTACGAATTTTATGGGAAAATGACCCACTTTCGGATCCTCCTATTATATCTTATGTTTTTATATAAAAGTTGTGATCAAGAAAATTATTTATTCCTATCTTAACATCAGGCTAGTGGAATCAGTCTTTGTTGCGTTCAGTTATAATTTAAGAGGAATTATCTATCTAAACCATTAATTGGAATTGCAAAATGATCATTAACTGTTGGACTAAAACACTATTTGGGGATTATTGTGAATTCACTGAAGAACATTCTCGATTATATCGTTGTGATACATCAAGACTATTGATACATCTAACTATTAAATGCTATTAGTACATCAGCACATTCAGGACCATTGGAACTCATTCGGAATACTCTATGCGTTTGAACTTGTGATTAAAAATTACTTTGTGGGTTATTTGGCTTTTAATTCACAATCCTGTAAGTTCCTCTTCAGTATTCAGTTTTAACTTCGGGAATTAAAATATTTGTTGAATTTTACTAAAATTATTGGTTTTGCTTTTTCTGTTATTTACTTTAAGACTATAGAGTCATAACATATAATACTACTGTTTATGGCTTAAAGTCACATGTATGACATCACAAGTAAGTAGCCTTGAGATGACTGTGTCCTTATAGTTTCAGATAGGATCTTGATAGTGGCACAAGATACACCATCCCAACTATTTTATTTTCATTACTTAAACAAATTCTGAACTACAACCCAACCATTAAAATTACACTGGCCAGTAAACTTTTATCAAAAACGTGTGTTATGCGACATGACCTTAGGTCATGATTCATGAAAATCCACAGTTTCACTATCCTTGAGAATTTGAAAGCTAAAGCCATGACAAAATAATAGATTATGCTGATTTATGACCACAACAAAGACAAAATACTAAGAAAAAATGACTAATTCATTTAAGTTATAATTAAATATAAGTTTAATTAAACTGTCTTTAATGACTTTTGAGTGTTAACTGTATCTTTATTTTTGTAATTTTTTGTTCATGAATGTAAATTGTAACGATTATCTGTACAGAAGATTAGATAGCTAATTTGTGTACACGGGTATAAATTCTATTTTAAGAAATTAATTGTGCCTGTAGATTGCATAAGATCCGTAAATAGTATTTACGTAGGTGTTGACGATTATTAATAATAATATTAATAATAAACTTGTTTACTAGTTTTTGGTCGTTTTCCATTGGATAGTTTGATCCGGTAGGTTCTTATAAGATTTTTTAAAAAATTCCCATTGAATGGGTCGATCAGGCGGGTTCATTTACGATGTGTGGTATTTGCAAAATGTCATGTGGAGAAAATTACGTTTTATGACTATAATTGTATATAAAGAGAGAACTGAGAAATTGATTTCATTCGTACTTTGAGCTTCTATTTAATATGTTTTTGTGTTAATGCGATCCAGCAGATGCATTTAATGATATGCTTGTATATTATTTGAGAGAAAACATTTTTTTTTAGATTATTTATTGGAATTACAATGTGATCATTTGACTAAGATTTTATTCTGGGACTATTGAATTATTCAAAGGAGCTCTGGGTAATGCTATTTTGATACACTTTGGCAGACAAGTACATTCGAGGATCTGAAATTCGTTCGTAATATTCGATTCTTTTCGACCTGAGTAGAACATTTTTAGGATTATTTTGGATTTGTTCGTAATCCTGTAAGCTCCTTTAAAATTTTCAGTATATAACTTTGATTAAATTCCCTGTTAACTTTTACAAAGCCTGTTGGATTTGCTTCATTCTGTTACTTAGTGTATGACCACAGAGTCGAAAGATGTTACAGTCCTAAATAAAAAGTGAGAAAGCTTCACACTTGAGCTTGCTGATAGGACCATGCTATTGATACAAGACTTTGAGCTTGCTGATAGGACCATGCTATTGATACAAGACTTTGAGCTTGCTGATAGGACCATGCTATTGATACAAGACTTTGAGCTTGCTGATAGGACCATGCTATTGATACAAGACTTTGAGCTTGCTGATAGGACCATGCTATCGATACAAGACTTTGAGCTTGCTGATAGGACCATGATAAACATCAATGATACAAATGATACTCCCTCAGGTTAAGATTTTACATGAGGGAAATATTTCATACCATGATCATTACCAGCAGGTTCTGGGTGACAGTTTGAACACACACAAAGTTATATTGACCGGAGACAATAGACCTGGCCTTACAGATAGGTCCGCGAAAGTGTCCAGAGACAATATCAAGTCATTATGTACTGCTTTACCAAGTTTTATGGCTATTACTGCATTTTAAAGGTTGCAAGTTACAATTCAAAATAGATGTAGTAATGCCCAACTTTAACATTCAAATGAGAACCATGAAACTTGCAAATGTGTAAAGTTTACCAGTGTTCATACTACTTCTATCAGATTCAGGGTTACAAACAGCACACTTAAAATGATTTTAACCTTATTATATGGCTTTGACCTTGAAGAAAGAACAACGCACTCTCTGATTTTGATAAAATTTACAAAAGAGCATCAAGCCATTAGGCTAGTTTCAGTAAATATTCAAAGCAGAATAATGTTTGAAGATTTTGTACAAAATTACATATGTATCCATACTGTTACGACTCTTTGGTCTTTAAACATGTAACAAGAAAAGAGCAAAACCAACAAGTTTATATAATAAAAAAATAGAATTTATTTCCTTAAAACACAAAGTGAAAGAATTAAAAATAATTTTCAGTATGGTGAGTGAATTCCTATAGTCCTAAAGGTTATATCAATTCCAACATTTTAGAACAATCCGAACGAGTTCCAAAGGTATTCCAAACGATAGTCTATTTTGTAATGATGCTTTATCAGTACAAAATAATCATTATGTTATACTCTCAAATGCCTTTAAATGAACTCAGTTATCCTGTTACAGTTATAAATTCAAATGTCCTTAAATGAATTCACAGTAATACTGTAAAGCAATAAATCAAAAGGACCTTAAATGAATTGACAATAATTTCGTACAGTTATTAAATATCTAAATAGTCTTTAAGTGAATGTTAAATGATTATAATTCCAAAGAATTATTAAATTACATAAATGAATCAATCCTCTCAATATAGCTCTTCCAAACCTGATAGTACTACCAAGAATTCCTAATTCTACTAAATAATTCTATTACATAGAATTTTAATATGCATTAGAGAGAATGCAGTAGGAGGCGTTGAACGAATCATCTTGGGATTTCGAAATCACTGTACAAGTAAACAGGGTCACGTGGTGCACTCTAGCTAATCAAGAATTATGTCAGTATATCCTTTCAGAACTCAAGTCCTGAAATTAGATCACGTGATGTTTTCCTGGATTTGATAGTATTGCTCAGCCTTGAAAACCATGAATGAATTAATTTACATTACGCAGCATTAAAGTGCAAACTATGATCATAGGATATAAGTATTAAAATCGTCATTAACTAAATGACCCTTACAAAAACTATATCAAAATAATATATATAATATAGATATATATAATAATACACACTGATTCCCCATTTTCTTCAAGAAATATATGGACAGTATCATTTGTACAGTTTTCACACTGTATGATCGATTGGGTAACTATCAAATTCAGTGTAATCCAAAGGGAGTTACAAGGAAATAACCTATAATTAGGCAAATAGCATGACATAGTATATCACCACGCTTCCAATCTTTATGGATATGGGTATGGCTTGATCCAGAGGCATATTTTCAATACTACAAATGTGTATTTCTCTTGTCATATCGAATGATATTTACCAGTATTTATAGGTTAATGCATTTGTACGGAAAAATATGAACGAGTTTTTCTGCAAAATACTTCACGACCTTGCGGAGTACAGTATTTTGCAGAAAAAAATGAGTTTATATTTTCCCATACAAATGCGGTAACCTGTTTATTCTATGCCCATTTTGTTTAACTTCCTAAGGCTTAACAATAAAAACTTGCAAGAAACAATGTAATTGATTTTATGCTTTATTCCAAAATAAATTCACAACCGTAGATTCATCAATACAAAATAACAGTATTCATGCGCACATCGCTCCGCCCAGCAACTTTTAAACTTAGTCGCGCAATCTACATCAGTTTAAAAAAGAATGGTCGTTTTGGTCTACTTCAAATAAAAATTTAGAGTCATACTGTAAATGAATGAGCATGGGTTTTCTTCTGATGTTGATCCAAATCAATTCTGCTTTACTTATTATGGTATATGTGTGTATATATATATATATATATATATATATATATATATATATATATATATATATATATATATATATATATATATATATATATATATATATATATATATATATATATACATGCTGTAGATCCACAGGGTCTATACTGGAAATGTATGTAATTTTTTCTCATGTCCTTCAAACTATGGTTGGTCAGAAAGTGGGGATCACAACTGCTTCCAAACTATTTCCCAGGGGCAACTACATAACCTAAACGGGATGACCCGTGGTCGAAACTGGATATATGAGTCTGTCTGATTCTGTCTCATGTCCTCAAATCTATATATGGATCATGGGCGGGAGTCTCAACAGTTTCCAAGTTGTGAACCAAGCTACCCACAGGGATCATCCCTCGGGAAAGACCAGAGAATGTAACTCAAAAGCCCAAAGCATTTGTTATAGTACCGTCTCAAAGATGACACAAAGCAACTTTCAGATATCTACATGCAAGACTTCAAATCTTTCAAATTTGTTTAAACAAAATACCTAACCCCAGAAACGGGTCTCATCCCATGAGACATAATTAAAATTTGTATCTAAAGACTAACTTTCACAAAGTTTCAAGTATGTGTTGTTACGTATAGGCTCGTATAAAAGTAACAAGAGAAAAGAGTGAAGTCAACAAGCTTTGTATATTTTAACAAAATAATTTATTTCCCTAGAAAACAATGGAAAAATTGGAAATAGGACTTACAGTTTGTGAATATAATCCAAAATTTAATTCTAAGATTCAAAAATATAAGTCCTATCACTAAACAGTTCTAATAGAATCCGGTTTCAAATCTCGATGAAATTCCAATATGGAGGCGATGACGTCAGATGAGGTTGTTGTACTAATGGCAACAGATCCTCGATTGAATCACAGTTTATGTTTCCGTATAACTCCAGAATAAATTTCCACTGAATTTCTTTGTCCCAGAACTTTTTATAAAAAAGTACACTTGTTTAGTTTTCCAGAAAACAAATTATTAAATTCCTGAAAACATAATAATAAAAAAACACAAAAAAACCCCAAAAACAGATGAACTTCAAAAACAATCTGACATCAACAATAGAAACACCTTGTTCCCTCAAGGTGTTAAGAAGGACTGACTAGAAAAGCTCTCGGAATGAGTATTAAACCCAACTAAAACATCATCCCATTCCCGCGTGATGGGTCACGTTGTCTCTTAACACTTGAACAACGCAATAAAAAAAAAATGAACTATGTCACGTAGGCAAGAACAGCCCTATCTAAGAACCAAATTCTCACACTGAAAATATATATAAAAAAAAGAAAGGCTGTTTACAATCCAGCTAACATACGGGCCGAAATAAGCTTGGAAATAGCCAATCGTTTTCACTCGATGTTTACAAAATCTATGCACCAGAGTGAACTAAAACTAGTGCTAATGTAATGCCTTTTACATTCTAAACAAACTGAATTTACTGGAACAAATATCAAATCCCGTGAAAATAATCATTACAATAAAATATAATGAAACAAAAATAAAATAAAACGAATTTAAAACAATCACACAAGCGATTTAATTACAAATTCGTAACACGTCCCCCATAAAGAAAAAGAAAGATTTATATAATAAAGCTCTCTTTTTACCATATGTAAATTATACACGAGGTAAAATAAAATTACATAAGAAAACTCTTATGAATTATGCAAAGTGTACGTGAAATAACAGTTCTATACACGGGAAAGTGCATCTGCAATCAAATTGTCTTTTCCTTTGATGTGCGTGATGTTAAGATTATGTTCTTGCAAAAACAAACTCCACCTTAATAATCTTAGATTTTTATTTTTCATCTTGTCGATGAAAGTAAGGGGATTGTGATCACTATACACAACAATCGGAGAAGGAGCCGAGCTAATGTAAACTTCAAAATGCTGTAATGCCAATATTAAAGCCAAACATTTCTTCTCAGTTGTTGAGTAATTTCTCTGGTGCTTATTTAATTTCTTAGAGAAATAGCACACTGGGTGATCAATACCATTTCTGTCTTCTTGAATCAATACTGCTCCAACCCCAACGTCACTTGCATCAACAGACAATTTAAAAGATTGACTAAAATTTGGAGCTGTGAGAACCGGCGAACTTCTAAGTATGGCTTTTATTCTATCCAAAGCCTCCTGACATTTTTCAGTCCAAAGAAACTTGTTTTTCTTACGTAACAAGTTTGTCAGAGGATGAGCAATATTAGAAAAATTGGAATAAAATTTCCGATAGTATCCGGCCATACCCAAAAATCGCATCAGTTGCTTTTTACTGACAGGCACAGAGAAATCAGAAATACCCTTGACCTTAGCATCTATAGGTTTAACTTGACCATGTCCCACAATATGTCCTAGAAAAGTTACACAAGCACGGCAAAACTCACTTTTAGATAAATTGATTGTCAGATTTGCATCAGTGAGTCTTTCAAAGAATTTCCGAATCGTGGCTAGATGTCCTTTCCAGGTGTCGTTGTAGATGATGTCACCATCGATGTAAGCATCATAATATTCTAGACCAGAGTAATCATATTCATCAAGCGTTGAAAAGTACTTGGGGAACCCTTCATCCCAAACGGCATCACTTTAAATTGATAGAGTCCATCTGGAGTCACAAACGCCGAAATTTAATTTGCTCTTTCCGTTAGTGGAATTTGCCAAAATCCTTTCAGAAGGTCAAATTTGGTGACTTAATTGGCATTTCCAATTTTATCAATACAGTCATCGATCCTTGGTAATGGAAATGAATCTGTTTTTGTCACATTGTTCACCTTCTTATAATCAGTGCACATACGGAAAGATTTATCTGGTCTCGGAAGAAGTATACATGGTGAACTCCAATCACTTTTACTGGGCTCTATGAAATCGTTCTCCAGCAAATACTGAATTTCCTTTTTCAAGTATTTCTGTTTGAGAGGGTTCATCCTGTATGGCTGTTGTTTCACAAGTTTTGAATCTACAATTTCAACGTCATGATAATTTTTGTTCGTCCTTGTAGGAATATATGGATACAAGTGCTCATATTCGAAAAATAACTGTTTAAGTTCATTCCTTTCTTGTTGTTGCAAATGTAAAAGTTTCTGGTCCAGATTCTTCATAATTTCCGAATTCCGAAGAGTTGTTGCTCCAAGATCAACAGTGTCCGATTGAATTTCTTCACTTAAATCCTCAGTTGGTGGGACAGGTACAACTAAATTAATTGCATGATTTACTTGGGTATCTCTTTCAATATACTAGTACTCCAGTAATTTATTTAGATCAGAGTACTGTTATTATAATTCAATTCATTCATTTTCTTCTTAACTTTGTAAGGGACGTAAAAGCTAATTTAAAGAAAATTTTGGAGAATGAGCAAGAGAGAATGAACTCTATTGCAAGACTCAAACCTTCTTTCAATCAAAGTTCTGTGAAACCATAATTTCACTTTTGACTTGAATTGCTGAGTGCCAAATTCAAGCATAACAAGCTGGAAAATTCCAGACCTAAAATTTGACCCTTGAGCAGATTGAACAGATTTGTGAAGGCGAAATTGAGTAAAAAAAATCTTTATCAAAGCTTTTACTATGGTTTTGATTTTAATATTCCTCAAATGAATTGCCTCTGAAAATCTTGTTGACGCACACATAATGGTCAACAAATATTGGTTGCCTGACTTGGTCTTAGGTAAGGGACCAACACAATCTACCATAATTCTGCTAAATGGTTTGTCAAATGCAGGAATAGATTGCAGATGAACCTTAGGTATCTTCTGACTGGGTTTTCCTACCATTTGACAAGTATGACAAGATCTACAAAATTTACAAACATCACTTTTGATTTTTGGCCAATAAAAGTGAGTCAAGATCTTGTGATAAGTTTTATTTATCCCTAAATGACCAGTCAGAGGAGTTTCATGGGCCAAACTAAGTATTTCCTGTCTGTCAGATTTTGGAGCTACAATCTGATAGTTCACTGACCACTCGTCACTTGCAGGTACCTCGGGAGGTCTCCATTATCTCATAAGAATTCCATTTTTAATGAAATAACAGACAGGTACTTCAGTGGCTTCAGTTTCACTAATGGCCCTCTGAAACAAACAGGAGATCTCAGGATCTTTTTCCTGTTCGACGACAAGTGATTGTCGTTTATCACCCTGATTAGATAAAAGAGAATGAGTATTTAAAAGAGGATCACTGTGATCAATACCTTTAGACTGATCAAAATTAGTAGTGAAAGTGATGTCATCAAAAGCCTGACCAATACATGTGTCAGCTAAAGGAATATTTTCCTTATCAAAATCATTCTCAAGAGCTTTCTTTGCGATAGCTCTGGTAACTGCACAAGCTGGGTATAAATGAGGGTATTCTTTTTCAATAGGATCAACTTTCTGATCCAAAAAAGGCTTGTCAGTTACAAGTGGATTAACCACAACCTTGTCTCCAGCTAGGTCGTTGCCTAGTAACAAATGAATGCCCTCAACGGGTAAAGTAGACACTACTCCGACTGTCACAGGTCCTGAAACTAAGTCTGATGACAAATTTACAGAATGGAGAGGAACATTAACAAAGCCGCACTCTACTCCCTGAAAGAAAACACTCTCATTTGAACAGGACCTCTCAGAAGAAGGCAAAGTACCTGATAATAAAAGACTCTGAGAAGCTCCTGTATCCCTTAAAATTTTGTTAAGGATAGGATTGGCCAAATCACCCAAGAGTGATATAGAACTCTTCGACATGAATGGTTCATAATTCTCCATAATAAAATCAGACTGGGGTTTATTAGACCCAACAAATATATTGCTTTCAATACATGACCATGACCTTGACCTCTTAGAAATAAGAGCATTTGGGATAGGTCTATCTTGATTCGGATGCTTATATTTCAATTGGAAACAGTCAGAAATGACGTGTCCTTTTTTCTTGCAGTAGGTACACGTAGGAATAGACAAGGATTTTTAATCAAGTTTATCAGAAGCTGGATTTTTAGAAGTTGTTCCAGACTGAGTTTTAGAAGCAGTCTTATTAGGCTGAAATACCTTTCTACCAGTAGACTGCTGTAGATTTGCCTAGAAAACAAACTTATGAGTTAAGGAATACTCATCAGCAGCAAGAGCAGCATTTTCCAAGGTTTCGATCCTATGTTCTTCAAGATGATTCTTAATGTCATTAGGAACACCGTTTTTGAACTCTTCAAGTAACACATGTTGTTCGAGACTTTCATAATCATGTTCAACTTTCTTGGCTAAGCACCATCTCTTAAATAACTGTTCTTTTTCTTTTGCATATTCAACATAAGTTTGTCCAGCTTCTTTTCTATAGTTTCTGAAATTTTGCCGATAAGCCTCAGGGACTAAAGCATAACCCTTTAAAATTCACTCCTTAACCTAGTCATAGTCAGAACTTTGCTGTACCGACATTGAATGGTAAATATCACTAGCTTTACCAGTTAGTACACATTGTAGTAATTGAGTCCAATACTCCCTTGGCCATTTCAAATTTTCCACAACTTTTTGAAAACGAGGAAAATATTTATGTACTTCCTTTTCTCTAAAAGGAAGCACTAACCTGATATTTCTTGTAATGTCAAAACTTGAATTTGTATGTGAAGTAAGATCATGCTTTTCACTTGCCAGCTCAAATTCTTTCATTTTAATTTGAAATTCCCTTTCACCCTTCTCTTTTTCAAATTGTAACTATTTATCTTTCTCTCTCTCCTCTTTCTCAAATTGTAATATCATTTGTTTATCATTCTCTCTTTCCTGTCTCTCTCTCCTCTTTCTCAATTGTAATTTCATTTGTTTATCATTCTCTCTCTCTCTCTCTCTCTCTCTCTCTCTCTCTCTCTCTCTCTCTCTCTCTCTCTCTCTCTTCAAATTGCAATTGCAATTGCTTCTCTTGTAATTGCAACTGCAATTGTTTCTCTTTCCTCTTTCTGAAGCTCAAGCTTACTTAACTCCTCAACTCCAATTCCATCTTGTATTTCATTTTTAATTCCATTACTTTTACGTCAGTCTGATACCGACTTACTGACCGAAGCCAAAACACTTTTATCAAGTACATTCTTCTCTACCAAATATTGAATCAAAATATTTTTAATTTCTCGTTTCGTTAAGGAAGATTTTGCTTCAGAAAGATCGTACTTTCTGGCGAGTTCAAGCAACTCATCTCTTTTCAGACTATCCAACTGCTCCTGAGTTGGACTAGAAAGAAAAGTCTCCACTTTTATTGACATTGTGAATGAAAGCCTGTTGTTTTCACTAAAGATTTCAAACAAAATGTAAAATAGTACTTGGGATTTAAAAACTAGGGGAATTTAAATTTCAAAAAACAATTTTCTGAAATATTTTAGCCAAAATTCAAATATCCCAAGGACGAGCAACCCAATTTTCTCTTGTTAGGTATAGGCTAGTACGAAAGTAACAAGAGAAAAGAGCGAAGTCAACAAGCTTTGTATATTTTAACAAAATAATTTATTTCCCTAGAAAACAATGGAAAAATTGGAAATAGGACTTACGGTTTGCGAATATAATCCAAAATTTAATTCTAAGATTGAAAAATATAAGTCCTATCACTAAACAGTTCTAATAGAATCCGGTTTCGAATCTCGATGAAATTCCAATATGGAGGCGATGACGTCAGATGAGGTTGTTGTACTAATGGCAACAGATCCTCGATTGAATCACAGTTTATGTTTCCGTATAACTCCAGAATAAATTTCCACTGTATTTCTTTGTCCCAGAACTTTTTATAAAAAAGTACACTTGTTTAGTTTTCCAGAGAATAAGTTATTAAATTCCTAAAAAAAAACAAAAAAGAAAAAACAAAAAAAAAAAAACAACAATCTGACATCAACAATAGAAACACCTTGTTCCCTCAAGGTGTTAAGAAGGACTGACTAGAAAAGCTCTCGGAATGAGTATTAAACCCAACTAAAACATCATCCCATTCCCGCGTGATGGGTCACGTGGTCTCTTAACACTTGAACAACGCAATAAAAAAATTAAATTTGTCACGTAGGCAAGAACAGCCCTATCTAAGAACCAAATTCTCACACTGAAAATATATATAAAAAAAGAAAGGCTGTTTACAATTCAGCTAACATGCGGGCCGAAATGAGCTTGGAAATAGCCAATCGTTTTCACTCGATGTTTACAAAATCTATGTGCCAGAGTGAGCTAAAAATAGTGCTAATGTAATGCCTTTTACATTCTAAACAAACTGAATTTACTGGAAAAATATCAAATCCCGTGAAAATAGTCATTGCAATAAAATATAATGAAACAAAAAATAAAATAAAAAGAATTTAAAACTAACACACAAGCAATTTAATTACATATTCGTAACAGTGTCTTTAATGGTGAAACAGACACATTGCATAGGTAATGGAGGGACAGACAAATTGACATACTGGAAGACAACGAAGACATGTTTTGAAAGATATATGGGGATAAAAGTCATATTAATTTATTTTACTTACTTAAACATTATGACTTTCAATGATAACTATAAAAAGATTTTAAATGCTATCAATATTCAGAGGAAAATCTCTAGTTGACAAAGAACATGATAACTGAAGAGAAAATTGATATTTTATGCCCAATTGGAAGACCATTGGGAAATCATATTAATAAGCTAGATGGAAAATAATGTTTATGCTAGAGCTTTTGTTGTCTAAAATGGTAGTAAAAGTAGAATTAGTACTGTAAATTGCAATTAAAGACTTGTCAGTATAGTTAATGTGCGTAGTTTTTAGTTATATCATTACGTTCAGAGATATTTATATTTTGTTTCGTGTTTCTCATGTAATGGAAAGTCATGGATGAAGTAAGAATGGTTGTGAGGAACCTACAAATAGTGACATGAAAAAAAGAAAGCTACAAATAACAATATATGCATATTGAAGTCTATTATTATTAATATTATTATTATTATTATTATTATTATTATTATTATTATTACCTGACGTTTCATAATTGGAAAATTAAAGCTTTTACAGATTGAATTTTTGTGTCAAGCTGTCACTTGGTGATTTCGTTTTGCTACTAGGTATTACAAGTATACTAAGGTTGGCAGCAAGAAAATTTATTTTCTTCCCTCCGGATGATAATCTAAAATGATACTGAGATTACTATTTATATTATGATTCTGGACAGCAACACTATTTTACCTGCCAACATTCAAACAAACCATCATTTTCCTCTTTCCAAGAACACAAATTTAAACGTGTTTGGTAAACAGATACAAAACTAATTCATTGGATGCACTGTAAGTAGAATATAGATCGATCTTAGTAAAAAAAAATATACATAGAATCCTTCCCATAATAGTTAGACGTCTCTCATGTAAGCTAAATCCATAATGAGTCAACGGAACGGAAGAATGGTTGTGAATTCTAATATACATGATTCCAGTTATATTCGCTTGATTAGTTCTGCTAAACGGTGGTATTAAAAGTAATTTTTGTGATGTGATACATGAAAAAGAAAATGAATAAGGAACCAGAACAAATTCATGAATAAGGTGCCCTCCTCAATGCAATTGCAGTACATGCAATTCGAAACGAAGAATCGTCCAGTACAGCAACTGAACTGAAGTTTGAAAATAACAGTTTTCTGAATTAATCAATATTAATGACATTAGAAACATTTCTAGTTATGAAGATAGCATGTACTGCAGCCATGCACTAAATTAAAGGTACAAAGGACAAGTATATATGTAAACTTTCATTCTCAACGTTAATTTCTGTAACGATAGCTTTATCAATTATATCGAGTGTATATCCATTCCTCCATCACTAATTTATGCAAAACTTTCATTGTGATTTAAATTTGCTACAAGCATCGATTCGAAATTATGCAATCAACTAGATCATTAATAATCGAGCATTTGTTGTTATTGTTTTGAGACGCCCTTCTTTCCCTCATATCAACTTACTTATAGTCATTTCTATAAGTTGAAACCACATAGCTCCGCTGTATTTGTTGTATTTTCTGTTATTTCTTCTTTCTCCGCCTCCTTGATGAAACTAATCTCATCTGTACAGACGGTTTATTAAAAACCATTTCTTTTTCTTGGGAGTGGGTTTTCCTCACTTTAATCTTTACATGGAATCGTCAGCATCTACGGTAACAGCCGCACTTATTCGAATATGTATACTTTAAAGCTGTACGCTATATATAGATCTCAAAATCTATGTCGACGCCTTTCAAATCGGAAAGTTTGACTTCAATTCTCTATGCATACCCAAAAGATTGACAGTACTTTATGGGTCTGAAAATTGTGTTTGTATAGTTCCCCTATAGATTTTTGGAATTTAATATTTTTTCATATTATGCAGTAGCGCTCCTTCAAGTGTGCAGAAGTTGACACAATGTTTTCAATTTGGTATTAAACGTACACAAAGAGCCGCTTTGAGATGTTTCCATAATATATGAAAAGCATTGTCCTTAGCTATTTTGTTTTGTACGCACACACAGGTAAACAATCATTGTTTACTTATTAGACATTTCATATCCTAAATAGACATTAAGTAGATATTTAAAATAGTTTCATAAAAATTGGATGATGCGGAAGATGTTTGTTTACCTGTGGCAAGAGACTGTTCCCATCTTGAAAATTAAAATTGCGGGAATTCTTCGTATATACACGTAGTAAACATTACAAATTGAAAGAAGCTGGATACCAAAGCTAAAAATATGTACACAGTTTTAAACGGAGGTAAGCATTTGAAAGCTCCTGCCATCAGAAACGCCAGCAAACAACTGGTTGATTCCGCATATGAGTTATATGTACCACTCTCTGCTTCTTTTCGTACATAACTAGTCAAATAATGAAAAGAGAATATCTAGAGAGAAGAAAGTTGGTCAAATATTTTATTGTTAAGTCTTCTACACTTATGCCGATAATATTACAATGCGCAAGTTAGCATTCATTAAAAAAGAATTATGTCCAATTTACACACACATTATCATGGAATATCAAATTGTTATACCTAAGCTTTTAGAGAAAATAATGTCTAAGATGGAATGCGATGACCCCTAATGACACATAATGGATATAAAGCACGACAATATTATGGCTAGATCGAAAATGTCGGATACTGCAAGGAATATCGCTAGGATGCTTAGGACACATATTGTCTGATGGCTTATTTATTTTTATACAACTCATTTAACTTTAAAAAAAATGAGTTATTCCACGAAATAAGTCGTTACAAGTAAAAATTGTATAAGAATCATACATATATTTCACTTTTATGTATCACTTGTGTACACTCAACTCTTTATGTTTCAGAAGGGTTGCCTGAAAATTTGTTTCGTATTTGCCATAGGTACCATTATTAAGATAAATAAGTGAAAAAAGTTTGTGGACAGACGCTTTCTACACGTAAGGCTACATTCATCGTCCATAAACCACTTACATTTGCTGCTAAGTAGAAATGGATTTATCTACATAATTGTTCATACATACAACGGAAAAATAACATTTGTAAGGAACTATGAGGACACAAAACAAATACAAAAATGGACCACGCTTTCTATCATCTAGGGTTATAGAAACAACAATGTTGATGTCGTATGTAATATTTGAACGTCATAGATTCAATAATTTCTCTCCTTTCTTCTGGATTATATTGAAAGATAATGTCTCTGATACTGAACCGGGGTAATTGATTAGCCATATATTTATGCAAAAGTGTCTCTGATACTGAACCGGGGTAATTGATTAGCCATATATTTATGCAAAAACAATATTGAGTTTTCAAGATCTCTGGTTATCAGGGTCACAATAAATCCTTCAAGTTATCTTGGATAGGGACTTCCCTAAGATAAACAATGTATAACCAAGAAAAATTGTTTGTAAGTGAAAGTACGTTTCAGCCGAATTCACAAGAAGAAAAAAGAATGTTTCTATTCGTTCTTTTGCCAGGATTAATTTTATTGACATGTAGGAATTGTACCAAACTGTCTATTTTGTTCACATGCCTAAAACTTGAATTCCATCATCGATATATTGTTCGTCTTCTATCTTACCTCTGTCTCTTCTTCATCAGTCGGCTGATCACAATTAGTCTTTGTTGCTCTGCGACATTCGTTTGACTGTGTCTGTCTTTTTCACAAGTATTTGTTTTATCAGTTTGGTGAATTTAACTTGACGGAGCTAGGGAACACTAGTATTCTAGTATATATAGACATAACTAAAAACTAAAGAAGATATTTACTTTTCAACACACACACACACACACACACACACACACGCACACACACACATATATATATATATATATATATATATATATATATATATATATATATATATATATATATATATATATATATATATATATATATATATATATATATATGAGGTTGAAGTTCCCGTTAGATGTATCCAAAGTAGAAAAAAGTCCTTTATAAAGGGTTTCGTAACAGGATAATATAAAACTAAGTGAGCCGTAAACATATAACGCCGTTGATAGATTTATGGCACATTGTTTAGAACGCTCCCATTTTAGCTTATCACTCTGTGACAAAGGTAAAGAAAACCAAACCGCGCAAGATATACGCATATAACACGTATGTGTGATTATGATTTTTAACGTAGCTTTAACAATTTTTCAGTCATATCGCTATGATGTCTGCAGTGTGGCAGTTTATAGTGATATCTAGCACTGGGGCATCATGCCGCAGACATGTAGCATGATGTCCCACCCAGTCACATTATCCTGACACCAGGCCGACCAGTCCTAACACTAACCTCTTAATGCTGATTGCCAAGCGAGGCAGCTGTTAGTACCATTTTTGTAAGTCTTTGGTATGACTCGACCGTGGATCGAACCCACGACCTCCCGCATCCGAGGCGGACGCTCTAACCACTAGGCCACCGGAGCGGTCCGCATATAACATAAGGATAAGTATAATAAAGTAATCCATATCATGTAGACTGGCTGACAATTCTCTAACCAGCCTAGTTCATCCGTCTCTGAAATAATCTCTGTGTCGCAGATGATGGGATCCCGCAGAGCTTTGCAAAAGCGCTTGACTTCCTTTTGCGTAAGTCTCACGTCACACTTTGGAATAATTTGGGCCCGAATCCTCTCCTTGCCCATTTTTCTGTCAATATGCGTAGCCTCGAGACCGATCGTGTAGGCCTGTCGCTTTGTGCCAAGTTGAGCCTTAAGCTTGTGTCTCTCTGACAGGAAAGATCAACAAGGTCATAATCCTGTCTTGGCGTCGTCTGTCCTTCCAACAAAGTCTCAACCCTTAATCCCGACTGTCTAGAAAATGAAACTGGTCGTAGGGCTGGAGCAGGAGGCTCAACCCGTCATCCAGGCTGCCTAGGAACTGGAACTGACCATGGTGTCTGTTCAACCCATCATCGCAGCTGTCTAGGAGCCGGAACTGGCCTTTGTGTCTGCTCAACCCCATCGTTTCGACTACCTTGAAGCTGGAACTGGCTCACGAGACCCAATCGTCAGTAGTGCGTACAGCGCATCATTATATTCACTTTGTGTTATTTGTCCTCTTTCATTGAGGACGGCTAAATACTCCTTTTTTCATTGTTCCATAAGAGTCTATGGCGAATATCACCTCCATAGCCCAAGCATAGGATATGCTATAAGTTCGTACCAACCACACACACGCGACATGGTTTTACATCCCTCCTCTGTCGATATTTATAAGCATGTGTGCCACACAATAAGTGCTGAGGCACGATTTCCCGCAAAGTTCAGTGTTAGTCATCATGATGCAGGCACAGCCATTTGTTCAGCAAAGCAGTATTAGTGTGTATAATCCTCTAATTGGTGTGATGAACGTACATTTGTACCATGGTTCAAATGGGAGCTTACTGTTGCTTCCCTTTTTTGTTCCCTGGAGTGTTTCACGGGATCCGGCAACCTAACGGTGTATGTAGTTCAGGAACGATTTTTGTATTGTCATGTTGCACTTGTGCGACGTGTTTTCCACTGTCCTAAGGCACAATTCACGAGTTGAATCACAGCCCAATGAACGACATTTGTGTACAAGTTTTCTTGTGTGGTCAGAAGTCTCAAACCCTGGGAGAGATAGCTATCATACTTGGATAGCAGAGTAAGTAATCACTGCCCATTCATATTAATGCACTAGTACATTTCCTCTGACCTTCAAGCAATGTCAAGGTCATTTGAAAGTGAAAATATATCTGTATCAGGTAGTGAAGTGGGGCAGACAAATAATTATGTGTAATTTCTTTTTATAAATAGATAGTAAACAATCCAAATAGAAAAGAAGCCGGATTCCAAAGCTAACCATGTCTATGAATTCTTGCTTCTTATGGGGAAGTAAGTCGTTGAAATCTGCCACGGAAACGCTGAAAATCCGCTAGTTCGATCCCGTACATGGTCTCGTATAGTCCTAGTTTAATAATAAATGGCGAATTCCTTGAGAGAGGAAAGTTGGTTAAGCATTTTATTATTAAACTTCATGCACTTAGACATATAATTTTACAATTCGCAAATTGATATATTATTAAAATATAGACAGTTAGTTTTCATTGCAAAGAATAATATCCAAGTTACATGTACGCGGTATATTAGCATCTCTGTTTATTATACAAACAACCCTGTCTTTTTACAGCAAACAATGCCTACTATGGAATGTAATGACCCCCATGACCCGAGGACGCACAATCGATACAAAGCACCTTCATACTGGGTTAGAACGGTAGCCATTTGAAAGTAAAGACCTATTCCAGAGCTAAATAGGAATGTGATATTTAAATGGATTTACGCCTTTGCAAATCAATCGCTTGAAACAAAATTTGGCCTTAATATCCGTATTTCCCATGTGAGAAATTTTAGTGTCACTTATTCCCTGATAGCTCTATTATTCTTTTACAATTTACACACAATTAAAATAACACATAATAAACATGAACATTTTCCAAATTGTTGAAATAAACACGAGAGCAAAGTTTGTGGACAGATGTCCTATAAAAGAAAGATTACATTTATCATCTATAATTAAAAGATCACATACCTTCGGAGCTAAGTATCACTTACCAACACGCACTTACCAACACTCATTGACCAACACATACACAGGTATATACAGCGGGAAAAAGCAAAAGCTATCTGTATCGACCTGTAAGGAAATCGCAACAACTAGAAACAAGGATCATGCTTCCTATCATCTAAGCTTTATTGTAAAAGGAGCGTTGGTGACATACTGAACTTTTTCTCGAAAAAAATGTTTTCTCTCCTTTCTTCGTTTTGATAGATAATATTGAAAGACGATGTTTTCTCATATTGAATTGTGGTTATTGGTTAACCATATATTGATGAATACTTGATATTGATTTTTCAAAATCTCGGATTATCAGGGTCAGATCAAATCCTTCCAGTTCACTTGGATAGGGTATACCCTGAGATAAACAACGTGTTACCAGGAAAAATTATTTGTTAGTGAGAGTTCGTTTTAGCTGAGGTCACAAGAAGATAAAGAATGATTCTATTCGTTCTTTTGCCGGTATTCATTTTATTAGAAGGTAGGAATTGTGCCTAACAGTCTAGTTTGTTCACATGCTTAAAACCTTAATCCCACGATTGATATACTGTTCGTCTACTTTTTTATCTCTCTTTCCGTCTAGACTTTCTCGGCTGATCTCATTCAGTTTTTTTTTCATTCTCTTTCTTTTCTTACCGTGTCTGTCTTTTTAACCAAATGTTTTGCCTCTCTGGTGTATTTAACTTGATGGAGCTTGAGAACTTTAGTATTTTAGTATATACAATCATAACTAAAAGCAAAAAAAGATATTTATTTTTACTATATATATATATATATATATATATATATATATATATATATATATATATATATATATATATATATATATATATATATATATAACACATGGCTTTTAATGCGTTAGTATGAAGCAATTTGATATACCAATACTATTGGTTATAGATCAATGATAAATTTCCACTCGTTAATCAGTAGTGACGTATTAAAATAACATTACAAAGTATTAATAATGCCCGGTTTTTAAATGAATTTAATATGGTACACCATTTCATCGCAATCCTTTGTGCTTTCCACTCCCCCTCTCATGCATAAGGGACAAAATACACAGAAATCTGGAGAGAAAAAAAGAATTTCACCTCGATGAAAACCTTGAAACTGAACTTATACCAAGTAACCTATAAGAATATGATTTGTCGTAACGGTATGTGTACACTTTCCTTGGGATTTATTTCCAGTGTTTATATAATCAATGATACAAGTTGCAATAGCCTGTCGACAACATACTGTAAAATTTCTTGGTTACAAGGCACACATACTGTAATGTATTTAATGCTTTATTGCTGTTGTTGTTGTTTCTTAAACCTATTATAATGTTTTAAATATCGATTATTATTAATTAAATATGAAAATTCCAAAGTTCGCTTGTGTCATACGACGACTCTCTGGACCTATGAATGATGGTTAATGTTAAGTCAAACTGACCAAAAGAACAACAGAGAGAGAGAGAGAGAGAGAGAGAGAGAGAGAGAGAGAGAGAGAGAATTTTATCCTTGGTAGCAATATTATTAAAGCAGAATAATGACTTAGATCAACTGTAAATATATTAAATATTTTAATTACCTGTTGCTGGCTCATCATTTCGCTTAGTTTCTACGCCACACTTATTTCCATGCACTGGTACTTGAATGGCTGAGCATTCAGTGTTTGTAGTGCTCTACTTTCTTTTTTAAAACCATCTTTCATGTTTAAATCATAAGTGTGTATTATATTGAATTAATCAATGTGAATATAAATAGAACCTAAAAGAAATTAATTTCTCAATATGCAAAGGTGATTTTGAATACCCACAAAAGGGACAGATCTACATTTTGTAGCGGACACACTCGGCAGGAATGTGAAGAGTTCATCCACTCAGTCAATAGACAGTTGCCTGTAGTCAATCTTAACTTCGTTCAAAGGGCAAATATGTGTATTTGTATCTGATATGAAAAAAAAATATATGTATAGAATGTACGCTATATCAATGATAAACCACTCGTTGTATACATTTTTCATTCAAGGAAACTCGGCAAGCCTCGTTTCCTTTTAATGAAAAATGTATACATCTCGTGGTATAACATTGATACGGCGTATATATATATATATATATATATATATATATATATATATATATATATATATATATATATATATATATGACATAATAAAAACCATTTGGTGTATCAAAAGGAGAAAATGGCCCTTTATAAAGGATTTCGTAGCGGGGTTATTCACAACTAAGTGTCATGAAAACGAGGGAGTCTCAATATGTTACACTACCAGCATTTATTCACACACGTTCTGAGTACACATCAACTACCTTCCATGATGGATCGCGGCGCCCCGTGTCTGGGGAACAGTTCCTATCTAATATTGCAGTTACTATGGGGAGCGGTTATTCACTAGAAATACCATGTAAAACTACTGTACCACACATCTCCCCTGCTTTGAGATTAAACGAACATGCATTTTGCTTATGCCCAGATATAAAAAATCTGGCCATCCATTTCTAGTGAAAGCGATTGCAGTCTGCAGACTGTGATCACTCATGTAACCTTTTATTTGCTCTAACTTCATATCGGAAACTGGCCTGCATGCCTCCATCGACTCTACAAAGACTTCCATTTCCTCTTCGCATGTGGATTCATCACCTTATAGATTGCTATGTGAAAGAGTGTCTGGAACCACCAGAAGCTTCCCAGCAATGTACTCTGCCTTTGCATTGACGCGTCTCAAGCGCAACAACAGTCGTTGACACCTCAAAGGAGCTTTATCTAAATCAAATGTGTTGATCAGTGGCACTAAAGGTTTGTGGTCGGTATGCAATCTGAACAAGTCGAATCCGATAAAATATAATGAAAACTTCTCACAGGCCGACATACATGCAAGGCACTCTTTGTCTATCTGCACCTATTTAACCTCAGCAATGGCGAGTGTCCTTGAACAACAGGCAATCTCTCTGAGCTCATCTCCATGTTGCTGGAATAATGCACCACAAATACCACAACTGCTGGAATCAGTGCTAACAACTATTAACTTTCCAGGGTTTTAGAATGCTAAAACCGGCGTAGATGTCGGCATTTCATTGACTTTCGTGAAGGAAAAATCTTGGTCTGGGCCCCAATACCATGCAGTGTTTGATTTCAGCCGGTCCAAAATTTGGTCGCATTATTGTAAACAAATCTATCTAGGAGAAATCTACCAAAGTAGTTGATCATGCCCCATGGTGCGACGAAGCTCGCAGATATTTGATGGAGCAAGTATCTCTTTCACTGCGGCAACCATTGCTGGACTGGGGAGTATACCAGTAATACTGATCACGTAACCAAAAAATTCCAGTTTTCTTCCTAATTTCATATTTGTCTTTGTTGAGCTGGATACCACTCCTATTGAGCTTCTCCAGTGGCTTTGGTCATGCTCTTCCATGGTTTTGCTATATATGAGTATATCATACATAATGGCTTCTGTCCCTTCATAGCCAGTCAGCAGCTCTGTCATTTTGCTTTGGAAAATCTCTGGTGCTGATGTAATACCAAATGGGACTCGTTTCAAGCAGAAGCGAAACAGCGGCGTTATAAAGGTAGTCAGCATTGCACTTTCTGGATGTAAGGGTATTTGATAAAGTTTAGAGAAGACTGTGGAGCCTGTCAGCTTTGGTGGGGAACATATATCTTTCCCTATTGACAGCCTCATGAAGCTTCTTTAAGTCAACACAAATTCTGGCCTAGCCGTTTTTCTTTGGGACTGGTACCGTTGGTGCACACCATTCTGTGGGCTCAGTTATTTCCTCAGTAATGCCTTCCTGCTGCATATGGAGCAATTCTTCTTTCAACTTGGACAACAAAGGGAATGGTACACGCCTGGGTGCAGCTATACTGTATGGCCTCACATTATCCTTAAGTACGATCTTTACTGGCTCACGCTTCAGCAGGCCAAAGTGCCCAAAGGCTGTTTTGTTGATCTCATCAACTCTTTTCACAAGACCCATTGCATGAGCAACTGCACGTCCAAGGAGATTGTTGGTACGTGGTCCCTTGATGACAAATACCCTAAACTGGTATAATACTTCCTTATATGTAGTATGTGCCATAAACTTGCCTTTAAATCTATAATCCCTCTTGGGCTACACAGCGTGGAATCTGACTGTCTCAGCTTTGGTTTTGTTGGAAGAGAGTGGTAGATTGCTTCTGATAATACTGTTGCGTCTGCTCCAGTGTCTATCTGGAAGTGAACTGCGGCTCCATAAATGTTCAGCAGCACACGCCATGCCTGACTCTCGTCGTCGCACTTAGTTACTGAGCCTAGGAAGAATGTTTCTTGATGTTCTGCATAATCTGTATCAGCTGTTTCATTGAATGTAACCTCATTTACTTTTCTTGAGCGACAGACAATTGCAAAGCGGTCCAGTTTCTTACAACTTCTGCACCGTTTTTCTTTAGCGACATCTTTCACCTCTACCGTGCCTCCTATTGCATTTGTGACATGTTTGTTGTGCTGTTACTTGCCCAGGCTGATTTGGTTTTCGTCAATGACGTGGTCCAGTTCGGTTGGTTGGTCTTGGTTTAGTGTCTAATGCCTTGTACTGTTTAGAAATTTCATCTAAATTTTTACTGTCTGACCTTGGTTCCATCAATTTCTACTGTCTTAATGTTTTTATGGCTTTTGCCCACATAAGATTAGCCTCCATTTGTAGCTTTTCGGAAACATCTTTATCCAGGATTTCGATTACTAGACGATCCCTTATTGCTTCTTCCTTCTTAGCGCCGAAGTAACAATGATCGGCAATCTCATACAGTTTTCTTACGAATTCTCCTACGGACTATCCTGGTTTTTGAGTAAGTTGATAAAAACACGCTCTTTCGTGAATTATATTTTTCTTGGAGACGAAGTACTCATCAAATTTCTGTAAAACTGGGGCGCACTTGTCGGAATCTTTAGCATCAACAAACCCAAACGATTTAATTATTTGCTCTGCTTCCTTCCCCACTGCATATATAAGTGAACTTAACTGAACTGCCTCATTTTCCTTATTTAGTTTGGTGGCGATCCTAAAGCGCGCGAAACGCTGTTTTGAATCCGGCCGCCCCACTGACTTCCTAAAGTTAAAGCTCTCAGATGCCTGGAATTTCGCCATATTGAAAGACTACACATGTTTTCGTATCTTTTAGAGTCACATCTGACACCATGTCATGAAAACAAAGGAGTCTCAAGTTGTTACACTAACAGTATTTATTCACACGTTCTGAGTACACATCAACTACCTTCCATGATGGATCGCGGCGCCCCGTGTCTGGGGAGCATTTCCTATCTAATATTGCAGTAACTATGGGAAGCAGTTATTAACTAGAAATAGCATGTACAACGACTATATTACACATTAAGCGAGCAGTAACAAGCCATTTTAAACTCATACAAACATACATCGCAGTCGTTACAGGTTTATGGCACAATGTTTATAATGCGCCTATTCTAGCTTACCAAAACAAACAAACTTGCGTGACGTACGGGAACAAGGTTCCGGAAGTGCCAGCCGATTCCATTCACAACTGGCAAAAGATCCGGACCGTTTTTTATGCCAAGTGCGGGAACGACGTGTCTCTATTTTTCTCCGCCCTAAGGCACATCTCACGAAAGTTGGATCACAGCCCAATGAACGACATTTGTGACCAAAGTTTTCTTGTATGGTCAGAAATCTCCAACCCTAGGAAGGTTGTCTATCATGCTTGGACAGCAGAGTAAGTACTCACTGCCCTTTCATATCAATGTATCCCTACAGTCCCTCTGCCCTTCAAGCAATGTTAAGGCCATTTGAAAGTGAAAACATCTGTATCAGCTAGTGAAGTTGGGCAAACAAATAGTTATGTGGATGTTCTTGTTACAAATAAAGAATCCAAATAGAAAATAGGTTGGATTCCAAAGCTAACTATGTGTACGAAGTATTGCTTCTTATACGTAGGAAAACCTTTGAGAACTCCTTGCCACTAGAAACGCTGGCAATTTTGACGAATGAATCCTTTTCTTTCCGCTAAATACTAAATGATGGTAAAACAAATAAGAACTCACAATTTCAAAGACGCAGGGAATAATGGGATAGTTAAAGGTATCTTGCTGGAATTGTGGTTGCAGCCTCTGATCTTTTTAAGTTTTAAAATACTAATAGCTGAAACTGTTACCTTTTATTACAGTTTTGTATTGTATTTTTGTAACGAAAATTGTCCAGCTTGGTACTCAATAATACACGCTAATGGTGGATAGGATGTGCTCTCCTCTTCACTCCCCAAAAGCAAAGCAATGAAACAATTTTAAAGGTGAATACAATGTAAAGTCTAAACATTCCCGCTGCTGCAATGACAAGATGACAAATGATACTGTGCAACAGTAATAATCTGATGTCTTGATGCCTCTTTATGCGAGTTGTGACCCTTTCTCGACTTAGCGAACCTATGGATCTATGGATTGTTATGTGTGTGTGTGTGTGTGTGTGTGTGTGTGTGTGTGTGTGAGAGAGAGAGAGAGAGAGAGAGAGAGAGAGAGAGAGAGAGAGAGAGAGAGAGAGAGAGAGATGGAGATGGCGGGGTTGGGGGCGTCTTTCTGGTGTCCATGTCAATATCATCAAATATGGGTTCAAGCAGCTGAGGAGTAAGAATGTATTTCTTTCAAAACCACCCCTCGCTTGAAATGATTCACATGGAAGCTTCATTTGTGAGAGATTTACTGGATTTTGTTTGGGAAAGATGTAATCAAACATTTTATTTTAATAATCATAATAGTAATAATAATAATAATAATAATAATAATAATAAGAAGAAGAAGAAGAAGAAGAAGAAGAAGAAAAAGACGAAGAAGAATAAGAACGAGAAGGAGAAGATGGTTGAGAACGGTAAGGCAGGTGCCAGATGAAGGAGGGGCTAAGTATAATTAATTGGCAATACTGACTACAGCAATGAATATATATCTGTATACCAAATTTGGTCAAACAGTAAATGATCTGTCGGAAACCAAATTATTGACACAGACAGAAAGACGGACAGCCGGATGGGAGACAGACGGACAACGTGATCGTGATTTACTATAGGGCTCAGCTGACTTCGTCGAGTGTGAGCCTAATAAAAATATCATAATAGGATACCACGATCAAATGATTCATCCTTCCAATATTATCTGAGTGGCAGAAAAATGTCCATTAATTGTTAAATCTAGAGAATCGGATTATTTAAAACATGTTTAAAAATCCAAACGAATCATAAATTCAAACTATGATTCTTCAGTTTGTTTAAATTTCTTAGTATACTAACTGTGAAACAAGAACCTCTCACGTTCTATCTATTTTTGCTTGTTTCGCGACCTTGGAAAAAGGGTATAGTTAAACATACAGATTAGGTTTTGCCTTCTGACATTGGTCCGCAAAGGAGACCAATTGTTGTGCGCTAAAACACCCCAAAAGCACTTAGTCACGTACATTTGTGGTGTTTGCAGTCTATTTGTAGGTCATAGAAAACTAAGCTTTAGATTTTATCTATTTGTCTAATAAAACAGAAACCGGTAATATTGTATATAACATTAATATGGGATTCGGTGAATAACATTAAATGTATACGAGGAACCGCCCTGAGATGTTTCCTTAATGTATGGAAAGCGTCGTCCTTAGTTATTATTATATTTTTTACTTAGCCTTGCCCGTGGAATCTGCGATTTGCGAATATGACTACGTGTATAATTCCTGGACTTGGACTACGTCAACAAGGTACTGCGAGAATGGCTGCTGTGGAACGAAGTACTCCGATTACGATGACGTTTGCTGTGCGCAGTAAGCATACATTGTCTTGGAATATATATATATATATATATATATATATATATATATATATATATATATATATATATATATAGTACAGATATATATATATATATATATATATATATATATATATATATATATATATATATATTCTCTCTCTCTCTCTCTCTCTCTCTCTCTCTCTGTGTGACATGAGGACACGTAAGGATTGTTCAGCTCAGTATTGCGAACGATATCAATCGTCTGTATCTCCGTGAATTTTCACGTGAGACTCTCGAAATGTTGCTAAAATTAATTCCTTACGCGCACGAGTCATTTCAACGCCATTTGTATCAACATACGGAGCAAAACCATTAACTACTTAATTCCTCGACAGGTGGGGCTTTACCCATCCATCGGGTTACCCCTACTCGGCACGCACTGAGTGCCATTCGGCGGTTAAACAATTAATTAATATTAGTCTTCCCATGTTATAAATAGCCAACCAAGGGTCTTGGGTCTGCCTTGCAGGAATACTGTTTGGAAAAGGAGTAAAAAGGCCCGGCAAGTCCCCCAGGAGGGATATCTGAAACTCCAGGAATGTACTTACAGGTCAAATCCAGCCCAGATATATAATTCGGGCTATTCCTTAATTCCAGTTTTATGTTAACCACATTCGTAATTAGAGTGACGTTATTACAGTGTTAAATTTTCCTACCTGTGTTAATTTAGACTTTTGTGTACAATGTTTACTTTTCAATTTTTATTGAACATTTATAAGTGATATTAGATCTAACCGACCAGTTGAATTTTGTTCACCCTTGTAAGATATATGTTTCGTTTACATTTAGACCGGTGTCAAAGGATCGTATTTGTGCACTGTTCAGTTTATCAAAAACTGGTTTTCAAGCCAAAGCGAAAACCCTACCAGTATTCTTGATTTGACGTTTGTCCCTGAAAGGGCGGTTTGGTAACCTCGATTCCGTATCAAGTGTGCCGCCGGTGTGATGTAGCTTTTCCTTTCTCATTCTCTTGTGGGTGGGGGTGGTGCGGGTCCATTAGGTTGGCCACTATCCAATTAGCTTGGAATTTTAGGTATCCAATAGCTGGCTTACAACAATCTGCAACAAGATATGGCAGACAGGAGAATGACCCACCACATGGACTCAATCCTTGACCATCGTGCTCCCCAAGAAAGGAAACCTATAGCTATGCCAAAAATAAAGAACCATCAGTTTGATCAGTCACCAGAGCAAAGTCATACTGAAGATAATTCTCAACAGACTAAAGCCTCAAGCAGAGAAAATTATTGCTGAAGAGCAGGCAGGCTTCAGGACAGGAAGGAGCACCACAGAACAAATCTTCAATATCAGACTCCTTTGCGAGAAATACCTTCAGCATCAACAGAATAAATACCACGTCTTTATAGACTTCAAAAAGGCCTTTGATAGGGTATGGCATGCAGCCTTATGGGCAACTATGAGGAAGTACAACATCAGCTCAAACCTGGTGCAGGTTGTTGAACTCCTCTACGACAAAGCCACCAGTGCTGTCCTCATCAATGGCAGCAGTGGAGATTGGTTTCGAAGAACAGTTAGAGTCAGACAGGGTAGTATACTGTCACCTACACTCTTCAACATTTTCCTGGAAAGGATCATGGAGGATGCCTTGCATGACCACAAGGGCACTGTCAGCATCGGAGGAAGAATAATCACCAACCTTCGCTTTGCAGATGATATTGATGGTTTAACAGGAGATGAAAAAGAACTGGCTGACTTGGTTGAGCGCCTCAACACAACCTCCACATCATACCTTATGGAGATTAGCGCCGAAAAAACAAACTGATGACAAACAACACCAATGGCATCAGTGCGGAAATAAAGGTCAGTAGACAAAAGCTGGAAAGAGTCACAAGCTTCAAGTACATGGGATCAATTATCACAGATGAGGGTTCCAAACCAGAACTAGTTTGCAGGATTCCCCAAACAACAGCAGCAATAATAAGATTGAGACCAATATGGAAAGATATCAACATTGCTTTCGGTTCCAAAATAAGGCTGATCCACTGGATTGTCATATCCACCTTTCTGTATGCTTGTGAAGCATGGACGCTCACATCAGATCTACAAAGAAGGATTCAAACCTTTGAAATGAGATGCTACCGCAAGATCTTGGGCATCGCATACATTGACCATATAACCAACGAAGAAGTCCACAACAGGATCTAACGAGCCATCGGATCCTATGAAGACCTCTTGACCACTGTAAAAAAATGCAAACTGAAGTGGTACGGTCATGTCTCAAGGTCATCTGGACTGGCAAAAACAATCTTGCAAGGCACAGTGCGAGGGTGCAGAAGAAGAGGCAGACAGAAAAAGAGGTGGGAAGACAACATTAAGGAGTGGACAGGGATGGGATTTGGAGATTCCCAAAGGGCAGTAAAGAAAAGGGAAAGATGGAGAGAATTGGTTGTAAAGTCAACTGTGGTGCCCCAACGACCTCTCAGGTTAAGGGATTGATGATGATGATGATGATGATGATGATGATGATGAATAGCTGGCTGCTGTAGGAAATGTTGCTCAGTCAGAATGTTACCTATCAAGACTGCAAAGGAAGTGGACATTCCAAACGATTATCCCTTTTATCCTTTGTTTGGTCGGTCTAAGTAGTCCTTCTGGTAGGATTGTTTTCTTGCAATCAACGAGAATCTCTGTATCTTTGGTGAATGTCCTAACTGATATAGGCTCTTTCCATTGGTCTTCTATTCCCATTTCAATTTATTGTTCCCCTCATATTGACTGATTTAGACTTACATGACTGATATTTGTTTCGTTTCCGATTCAGGGATAGGGTTGACCAAAGGAATTTGCTCCTTTCTAGCTGCCGTCCCTTGGTCACTGACCGTTTTTTGTTCCGGCTTTCCTCCGGCAACCTTCTCAACCACTCTTGGCTTCTATATAGGTGAAATGTGAGATATTGATGTCTTTTTAAATAGGTTTTGAAGTGTTGTATGCTGATCAGGTCGAGATCATGAGAGAGAGAGAGAGAGAGAGAGAGAGAGAGAGAGAGAGAGAGAGAGAGAGAGAGAGAGAGAGAGAGAGAGAGAGAGAGAGAGAGAGGAGCGGGAGGAGTTGATGGAGGCAGCATTCGTGGTGAACAGGCCCTTTATTCTATTTGGACTTGAATTTGGGTTCCTCTTGTTTGAGCCCTCGGCGGCTGTGTCTGTCTATGTTGCTCCGTCTGCGCCGCTGGTTTTCCTTGTCCAGGTCTCTTAGGGCTTCTCGGTCTTCTTCTCTCAATTTCTTTTTTCTCTGTCCCAGATCAAGACACTCTCAGACACCAGACCGAAGAAACTGTGAAGGCCTTTCAGTGCCCTTAGGGCGAGAGCTGGGATTATATCCTTCGCTAGCTCCATTACTTCTTATATGTTAATTGTTGCTATGTTCGCGCGGGCTGCAGTGGTATTGACGATCGCGTCGATTTATATGCCTGAAGAACGGATATGAAAGAAAACATCCCTCACTTAAAATACAATTCACATTATACAAAAGACCAAAACGTCTGAAAGAAATATTGAGCAGACCTAAAAAAAAACTGTCTATTTTTTACATTGGTTTACATAAGAGTAATGAGTAACGAGCACATTCTATGCTTACATACGATCACATTAGGGTAGTATTTATAGACACACTACTATACCTCAGGTAGGCACGGGTTGAAGTGTTTATAGACACACTATTGTGCCCTCACACAAATATGCTATTCAATCACACAGAAGAGAGGATCGAGGGTTTTAAGTTTTAGTTTTAAACACAGATATAGACATACACAAGCATACATACTGGCAGTGATTCAAGGATGACAAGTTATAACGAAGCACTTGAGTTCCAATCATTTAGTACGGTGTCATTTGGCCATCTATACACACCTCATTTCTGAGCTAAAGAAAATAGATAATGATAACTTTCACAAACTGACCTTTATTCTGACTTATTGACTATTTTGATTATTTACTGCGAGCATAGTGTACATTCTTTCACAATAATATATATAAACAATAATTTCAACGCATTTGTTTATTAATAGCGAGTAAGGCTCAAGTCTACTGTCAATCGCACTTGTCGTTTTGATACAGCTATATGAAAAGCTACTGTGAGCAAAGTGTACACAATGAAATGTTATCAAATGAACAGAGTAAAATCTTCTACAACCATTGGTTTGGTGAAAACATGGAGGTAAACATTTTATGAATTTATGAAGACAACGATAAATTCTGTTAGAAATGTTCATTGATAATTTATTTCATTCATCGGTTTAAAAAAAAAAAAAACCATTGTGATGGTTCTTGTCGATTGACTGCAGTAACATTTGCTCTATGTCCCAAATGTTAAAATGTTATATTTAGATGCACACGCATGGAGATGGTTACACTGTTACAAAATTCATTAAACCATGGGCGGGATAACAGTTAAAGAAAGCTCATCTTTATCTATCGGCAGTTTGAAATCAACTTACAAAAAAGTAGGATTTATACATTGGTACATATGACAGCTTGGAAGAATCGTCTATTAATACCAATTTATTGACATTTTTTCTCCCAAGATTCAAGACATGCAGTGCAAGCCATTACCTATTTATGGTCAAGCTAAAGATTTCTTTTGCCATAACATTTTTCACTCCACGCTAAATATTGAAAATCGGTTATCTTTTTTAACACTAATAAGTTTTTTAAGGTCCTCTCAATATTTGTTTTAGATGCTTTGCTTTTCTGTGTGGTGTAAATTGTATTTTGAGTGAAGGATATTTTCTTTAACACCCGTGCTTCAAGCGACGCGTTCGTCAGTACAGATTGAGTCGCGTGCATAAAACTGCTGAGCAGAAAGCGATGGAGAGAAACACTGTTAATCAAGGCAAGGTTCAAACGATGTTACCAGCTAACGCTTTAATCCGGGTACCAGCACTAGGGGTCCTTAGGGCCCTATAAAAAGCTTTGGCAACGAGCAGGAACATAAAAGCAAGTGTCAAAAGGACAACCCTCCTATTAGTGTGGGATACTACTAAAAAGGAAGACGACGAGAATAATACATCATGAACGTGGGAGGCGAAAAAGGCAGAGAGAAATAAGAAGCAGTTCAAGAGGATGAAAGAGGTTCGTTTACGAGCCACGAACGACGCTTCATCATTCCAGAATGATCCAGCATCGGATTTGAGACCCACATCCGACGTCAGCCCGTCCATTTGATTAGGACTTCATTTCCCACCAAACAACTGCAGACTATTACAGTGGACCATGAGGTTCAAACTGAAGATACCCTGAATCACTCAACGAGACTGAAGCAATCACAAAATCCGATACATCAGATCAACTAGAAGAGGAGGTGGTAGAAGAAGAGGTAGCCCCCGTAGACAACGTCTCGTGGACATGGCACTCGACCAGGCAGTAGACGATCCAAAGAAAGCCACCCATTTCATCAATGCCACAAAATGCATAGCCTGGAGTTCACTCAAGACCCGGAAGCCAAGATCTCAACAGTGACAATTCGGGAATGGCATTCTAAGTCTATTCTACCGAACAGGGTACCAAGGTCACCCAATGTCATGTCTGGTGGAGGCAACAGAACAGTTAGCTGAATTTCGGGGGTTGGAGGCATTCCCGGAGCAGCTAGATGAGGACAAACGGTGCGCAGCAGAATGCGTGAAAGAAGAGGACCGATGCAGAACATTCGGTCTGCCGATATAACAGTCTTATTCAGGGCTACTAATCAAGTGCCTCCAATGTTAGGGTTTTAGTTTTGGCTTAAAACTCATTTTGGTAATCTTGTTAACACTAATTTATTACACTGATGTCATCCATTTTGTCACTGGTTTAAAAGTATCGTTCAATATGGTACCTTGACCACAAAATTTTATATTTTTATGGTCATTTCAACCTTAGAATTTTTTGGTAATTTTAGAAAATTCATAGTACACTTTGTATAATAAAATTCTAAAATTGATGTGGAAACGAAAATTGTAGTAACTGACTGAATATTATCCAAATGCAATGTACGTTAAATCATTAGCCAGGACTAAACGGAACAAACTCTGCCATTAAGGGCTTCGATAATGCCAGTATTTAGTATTTTGAAGTAAGTTTTGACACATATTAAATAAACATTGATATCTTAGCTTATCAGTTACATTCTAACGGTAATCTTTGTACATATACGGGATTTGCAGACTTTCGAGTGCTAATCTAGCCACAGACATCCGATAGTCTATGTACCGAGCGTGCCAACTCAAAAATGTCGGCTTGTCAAAGATTGCTTTGAATCATATCTTTGTTTTCAAGGTGACCAGGTGATGATTATAAATAGCACAACTCGTGAGATTTCTCTGTCAGTTATGTATAGAAATATGGCTTCATTGGGCGATAGGAACAGTCGCTTTTGCCTTTAATACCTTTCAAATATTTTTTTTATTACCAAAATTGCTAAATATGATATGCATGAATCATGGAACAACTCAGAATGGACTTAATAACTGAACTATGGCTCCATGTGTTAATGATAACAGTCCCTATGCGCCTTTCGTACCTTCATATTATCATCGAGGCCCAAATGATTAAATGTTACTAATCCAGCTTAAGAAAAAAATAACAAAGAAACCCACACACACACTATTTCTTAAAAATATTCTTTTCAGGCGGCCTCCCTTCCTAAATGTAGCATGCAGACATCATGCAACAATTTAAAACACGCTGAGGATGTTAACATTTGGTACCGGGCCAAATGTGCCTTCGAAGAGGACAAACAATTACCCCAGACTTGCCCCCAATAATGGGAAAAAGATATAAATATTTCCATGTGTTCAGTGGTATAAATTCATATCGTTCGACGCATACAGTTGTTACGTGTCTAGGCTCGTACAAAAGTAACAATTAAAGAATGAAGATAACAAACTTTGTAAAAGTTAACAAAATAATTTATTTCCCTAGAAAAACAAGGTAAAAATAAGAAAGAGGACTTACGGTTTACGAATCAAATCCAAAATTAATCCAAGAATTAAAAAATAGAAGTACTATCAATGAAAAGTCCTAAATGAATCACAGTTCGAATCCCGATGAAATTCCAAGATGGAAGGAGATGACGTATGCCGTAATCTTCACAGTGTTGTCATATCAACAGTTCCTTGTTGAATCACAAAAAATAATATTCCAGTATAGAATTTCTGAATAAATTTCGATAAATGCTTTTGTCCAAGAATTTTGATGAGCACTAGTATTTTCCAGGGTAAATAAATTACTAATTCCAAAAACAAGAGAAAAATTCAACTCCAACTGGTCACAACAAAACACCTTTGAGCTTCAAAGGTTTAAAGCACAATTGGCAAATTATAAATATAACAAGAGTTATAAGCCCGACTAAAACGCAAAACAGATTCCCGGATGGGGGTCAAAATTTCATCCCATTGTAAAAACCAAAAGTTTGTAACAATAAACAAATGTTATTTGTCTCGTACTCCAGATATGGCCTTGATTCCACTAAATGAATCTAACTTTTAGAATGAACAAAAAAGTTGTTTACTAAAAGTTTTACTGATTTCTGAATCAAGGTCAGCAATTAGATACAATGTTTCAACTACTGGTTGTTTATCAGGTCAAACAGAACTGAATTGAATTTCTATAAAAAACAAATCCAGTAGGCAAAATTATCATTACAATAACATGTAATGGAATAAAATAAAAATTAAAATAAAACTAAAACTAACAAACAAGTAATTAAATTACATATACATAACACATTACACCTGTACACGGATGAAAATTTCTAATCAAGTTTGATTTAAAAAAAACATGCCGAGAAGCTCACTATGCAATTTCTCGATAAAGACCACTGTAAGCTGGAATTCTCAGGTAAAAGCTTATTCCAAGTTGACGCTTAACTAGCTACAAAATTCAAAATGGCCACTGTAGGCAGGGTCGTGTTATTCCTCTTGCATTTACAACTAGTCAAACTACATATCATACAAATTCAATAAAGAAAATCTTAATGTTTCAACTACTGGTTGTTTATCAGATTTAAATTTTAAGGAAAAAAGTAGAAAATATATTATTTAAACAAATATTGAAAATGGACTTGCTGCTGAGAGAGAGAGAGAGAGAGAGAGAGAGAGAGAGAGAGAGAGAGAGAGAGAGAGAGAGAGCATTGATACGGTGTTACAATGCATCAGTCAACAACTTCCCTTTCACGTAAACAATGCACTTTTAGCCTCAGTGAATGGCATTGTTTAATCCTTCACTCTGAATTTAATGAAACACAAGCGACTCCATAATGAAGCAATATCCTTTGTTGAAATATTGTCCATGACCGATGGACTACAAAACACTGGCAACAATCATACTGCACTTTCAAATTTACCGCCACCATGACAGCAGCACTGAGACAATCCCAACGATACTGTAACATTAGATTGAATTTTTCTGGCTCATCTTTTAGTAATGGCATCTTCAATTTTCGCTGATGTATTGAGTCAATTTTTCCTAATACTAACATTTCGTTGTGTTTATTCGGCTACATGACATACAAACCTCTTCACGAAACTACGTTTTAGTCAGTGTTGGATAGAATCACCGTATGTACGTGCACGCCCCCATATTAATAAAGTAGCATATGTTGCCTCGCGATCTTCAGATTTCATTCATTAATTGAACGACATGCAAAATGTTCAATAAAACCTTGAAATACTTTTATTTATTTCAATTTTGTTACTCATATAACAGAATAATTAATAAATCTTATTTTAAAGTGTATATCAAAAAGGTTATTGACTGAGTAGTAATCTATTTCGCCCTCGTCCTTGAGACGCAAAATACATTGGCAATTTTGGGGATCCGGCGCCAAAGAAATCACATCCTGCGCCACAGAACTCACATTCTCCTTATTATGTTCAAAACGAAATGAACGTGATATTCCATAGCTTCTTTGGATAATTTCAGTTAAAAGAATTAATATTTTTCGCACATTTTGATTCCAAACAATCAATGGCGTAACAGAAGTGCGGTTGATTTAATGCCAGCCCACTTCTCAAGTAACATGTGCATCTTACGGAATTGACTCGGCTAATAAATCCAGTTCATCACAGGCAGTAAAGCAAAATTTAGTTGGATCAACAGGAAAACAAAATCCATCCATTCCAGACCAACCGGAAAAGTTGTTTCAATGCGCATTCGTTCAAAATACGACTCTAAATTTCGGTGTTAAGTAGACCAAAACGAGAATTTTTAAACTAAGGTCGAGCGTTCGACGAAATTCAAAGGTCGATGAACGGTGCTATATGCGCATTAATATTGTTACTGTGTATTGATGAATATATGGTTTTGTATTTATTTTGGAATACAGCATAAATTCAGTCACTTTGTTCCTTGTTGTGTATTCTTTTATTATCAAGCCCTAAGTAGGAAAACCAAATGAGTATATAACAAAACGTGTACTGCATTTATATCGAACTAATACTGCACTTCCATGGTCGTGCAGTATTACTCAGAAAAAGCTCGCTCATATTTTCCATATAAATGCAGTAACATATAAATACCAAATTATTAAACTGTACTTATTACACGCGTACAATAATACCTCGAGACGTTACAGCTGATGTACTAAAGTATATTCTAATATAGTCTTTGAATCCATTAAGTATATACCTTTGACATAACCGATTCCACAACTCTCCACGACTATAATCTCAGTCTCGCTACCTTGATTAATGTCTACGACACATGAATTTTTATTATATTTCCTGCATTAATAATTTTGTACATAGCAGATCAGAGAGGGATGCATCAAAGCCACATCTCATCGCTAATTATTGAAGATTTGTTTTTAATTTGGCTACATTATGGACATAGTGCATAGATGGCGCTAGCTATGTCTCCCTCCCCCCCCCCCAAATCCCACCAAAAATATCCCTGATAACCTTTGGGCTTATCTTCATTGCTTCCACAGATTACTACTAAATATGCTTTACAATACTCAAGTTTGATTTAGGGTATTCCTGTCGATTAAATCTTTGACACTTAACTAGAATATGATATATGGATTAAGATGCGCCCTAGAATATGATATATGGATTAAGATGCGCCCTAGAATATGATATATGGACTAAGATGCCCTCTAGAATATGATATATGGACTAAGATGCCCTCTAGAATATGATATATGGACTAAGATGCCCTCTAGAATATGATATATGGACTAAGATGCCCTCTAGAATATGATATATGGATTAAGATGAGCCCTAGAATATGATATATGGATTAAGATGAGCCCTAGAATATGATATATGGATTAAGATGCGCCCTAGAATATGATATATGGACTAAGATGCCCTCTAGAATATGATATATGGATTAAGATGAGCCCTAGAATATGATATATGGATTAAGATGAGCCCTAGAATATGATATATGGATTAAGATGCGCCCTAGAATATGATATATGGACTAAGATGCCCTCTAGAATATGATATATGGATTAAGATGAGCCCTAGAATATGATATATGGATTAAGATGAGCCCTAGAATATGATATATGGATTAAGATGCGCCCTAGAATATGATATATGGATTAAGATGAGCCCTAGAATATGATATATGGACTAAGATGCCCTCTAGAATATGATATATGGACTAAGATGCCCCCTAGAATATGATATATGGAGTAAGATGCGCCCTAGAATATGATATATGGACTAAGATGCCCTCTAGAATATGATATATGGACTAAGATGCCCCCTAGAATATAATATATGGATTAAGATGCGCCCTAGAATATGATATATGGATTAAGATGCCCTCTAGAATATGATATATGGATTAAGATGCGCCCTAGAATATGATATATGGATTAAGATGAGCCCTAGAATATGATATATGGACTAAGACGCCCTCTAGAATATGATATATGGATTAAGATGCGCCCTAGAATATGATATATGGACTAAGATGTCCTCTAGAATATGATATATGGACTAAGATGCCCTCTAGAATATGATATATGGATTAAGATGAGCCCTAGAATATGATATATGGATTAAGATGAGCCCTAGAATATGATATATGGATTAAGATGAGCCCTAGAATATGATATATGGACTAAGATGCCCTCTAGAATATGATATATGGATTAAGATGAGCCCTAGAATATGATATATGGATTAAGATGAGCCCTAGAATATGATATATGGATTAAGATGCCCTCTAGAATATGATATATGGATTAAGATGCGCCCTAGAATATGATATATGGATTAAGATGCGCCCTAGAATATGATATATGGACTAAGATGCCCTCTAGAATATGATATATGGATTAAGATGAGCCCTAGAATATGATATATGGACTAAGATGCCCTCTAGAATATGATATATGGATTAAGATGAGCCCTAGAATATGATATATGGACTAAGATGCCCTCGAGAATGTGATATATGGACTAAGATGCCCTCTGGAATATGATATTCTACATTTATTTGTATTAATGACAAAAAAGATATATCTACTTGTCGCATTAGAAATGCCATTTCTTGTTTTTATACTGCATTGAAAGTCTAAAAGCGCATTGAAGTCTATTCTATTTACCCGTATTGCTCAGGAAAGCCCATCCCCATCACCAAATAAAACAAAATGAAAAACAATAAAAGCACCTTAGAATCTGAATCTGAAATTTATTAGTATGAATGCTTCATTACAAAGTTATATATTTATGAACATCAAACTTGTTTTACTTAAAATACGACTTCATGTTTTGTTGTTAGATGATATATTCGAGTTGTTATGATGTCATGTGTATGTATATACGAGTTGTTATGCTGTTAGGTGTACGTATATGCGAGTTGTTACGCTCTCAGGTGTATGTATATACGAGTTGTTAGGGTCTCAGGTGTATGGTATATGCGAGTTATGATATCAGATATATGTATATACAAGTTGTTATGAATTGTGATATCAGGAGGATACATATACGAGCTAGAGAACAAATTAAAACAAATCAAAACGATAATAGCGTTTCCTTGACTGTTCTTACCTTTTGGACAAATGATTATGGTCCTCTCTCAAATATGACAACGTTACTAAAACTGTTAAACTTTGAAATTTCTCCTTCTCCAGAACTGCTTGACCAGTTTAGACAAAATTTAAGTAATAGCACCATGGTACAAAGACGTTTCAAACTTTTGCAAATTGTATCGATTTTCTATCAAACATGACCACCGCTACATTACATAGTGAACATTCTGGGATATTTTTTTTCTAAAAGTCGCTTGACTACATTGAACAGATTCCGACAAAGAGGATCAAGTCACTTCGAACTGAATATACTAATACTAATCCATATGGTCAAGCACATTTGCCGTTTCCGACTGCTAATCAGCAAGGCAGTGATTAGTTTCCATAACTCTCATACCAGAAACCAGTAAATATTTATGAAAAACTAGAGCAGACATAAAAGCAGATGAACACTCTTTTAGGACAACAAAAAGAAGCTTGATATTGTAACCTGTACATGTTCTCTTTCCCCGTAAAGCCTTCTACTCTGTTGGCATAAATACTAATTTATTGTTCTCATATTCATATTTGCAGGTTGAACATTGCAGGGATAATCGTCGGATGTGTGCTAGGAGGCTTGTTTGTTCTTGGTGCATTGATTGCTTTCATAATCTGGTGCGTTCAGTCTAAGAACAGGAGCGGAGTTGTGGTGAATCCCAACAACGTAGCACACACACTTGTAGGTAAGTAATGGAAAGATCGCGAGCTTACTTTTCTTTCTATTAAAAATAGTATCAATTTTGTAGACTTAAATCATTGCAAATGTTATCAAGTTTTAACTTATACGTCAAGATTTTACAAACCCATGTTCGGATTGACTGTATCGTGATTCTTTGCCACGACTGCGGAAAACACCATCTTTCTACCGCAGAAACACTTCTCCCAAACGTCTATAGTACAAACCAGTCGCAGTAAATACTTTGCATTTAGTCTCCCCTGTTGCACGGATAGCCTGTGTACATATTCCGCTCATTTTAGTGAAAATCGAACATTGATTTGGCCAGTTTGATCCACTGTTGTGGTCGTTTAGCAGTAATAGCCGATACAAATCTACTCAAACTCCACTTATTTTAATATATTGTTATGTATAACTATATTATGTGTATTATTTTCATAATAATAGTTTTTGTAAGGGTGATTTAGTTAATGACGTTTAAACGCCGATATCCTATGATCGCAGTCTGCTCTTTAAAGATGAGTCACGTATAGTGCATACGTTGTTTCATTCATAAAGTTCCAAGGTTTAGATGTACTAGAGTTCAGAAAAACATCATGTGATCCAACAAGGACATGAGTTCTTGTAATTGGTGATCGTGATTTGTTTAAAAGGCAACTGACCTATTTAATGATTAGCCAGAATAAATCAGCTGATTTGTTTGCTAGTAAAGTATCTCGAAACACCAAGATTGTTTCATTCAAAGCTTTGAATTGCGATTTTCTCTATTGCTTATTATCTTTCTATATAAATGAATTATTACGCTGAATTAGACATTATTCGTAGTAGTGTTGGTCTTGGAAGAGTTATATGAGAGGATTGAATCATTTATTTAATATATTCATTCGTGGAAATAAAAAGCTATGACATTCATTTAAAGACTATTTGGATATATAATAACAGTACGGAATTACCATGAATTCATTCAAAGATATTTTGATTAATAACTGTATTGGAATTACTGTGAATTCATTTAAAGACAATTTGGGATGACATCAGTGATTTCTTCTGTGCTGTTGACACATCAGTACAGTAGTGACATCATTCAGAATAAATTGTGACCTATTCAGATTACTCAGAATAATGGAATTGAGAGAACATTTAGGATTTTAGGAATTCATTCGCCATACTGTAAGTTATTTTTTGATTCTTTCACTTTACATTTTAGGAAAATAAATTTAAATTTTAATTATACGAAACTTATTGGTTTTGCTATTTCTTATTACATAGTTTAAGACCATAAAATCGTAAGTACACACGTTATCACTTAGACATGGATTTTAAAAATTGCGCTCTTTCTGAAATTTACACTACTTCACAGGTAAAATACTTTATGACCAAATATCAATAACCATGAAATGGAATGAAACACTTCTTTATACATCCGTAATTATGGAGGGAGAACATAATTTACTCTGTTTGTTCATTCATCCGTCCATCCGTCGCACTTTGATTACGTTTACGTTTTGTTCAGGGAACTAGTAAATTTTGCAAAAGAGTTGGAGGAAGGATATTCGTGTTCTGTGAACACATTTCTAGTTTCTTCTCATTCATTTTACTTAATATTAAGCTATATTTGTTTCTTGGTAGCAAAGACTTTGAATCTCCCAGTTATTAAGTACATTGTTAAAGTGAGTGTATATGAATTTACACAAAGGGATCCTATTACAGGTTCTTGATAGGAATCAGGCCAAAGCTCAGCACATGATAGGCTGAATGGAAATAATACGTGTATCAGTTCAGTTATCTTTTACTGCAGGTAACGGCCCATTTGCGTGAAAACTTCATATATGGAACATATATGGAGTGGGAAAAAAGCTAGCTTGAAACACTGAATGCATAGATACGTGTGATTTTTATAATTTTATTACACATTATGATTGTCTTCGATTTCATGAGACTTGGGCAGAGAGTCCTGATCTGTTTCTGTGGGATACAAAACATTTGCATCAGTAAGACCTAAAAGACTTAATGTTAAGTGGAATTCGGGTGGAATAGTATGTTTTGTTTTTTTTTTAATTGGTTGCAGATTTATTAAATGTCAAAGCTTTATTTAGTGAATATAATAATGTTTAGTGGCTTAAGCTAACATTGAAAATTTGGGCCCGGGGTGGCCGGATTTTAAAAGCTCGCTTTTACCGATAACTGCCATCTCACCCCTGTCAACGTGGGTTCGAATGTCTGACTTGGCCAATGTGGATATCTAAGAAACCTTGCCAGAAACATCCCATGGGTCAATGGTTCTTACCAGGGTTATTCTGGGCTCTTCCTCCACCAGTTATATTGGCCGCCATGTATAAACCAATCGTTCTGAAAAATGGTGTTAAACCCACAACAACTGCATACATATTGGTATACCTTACAATGTTATACTAGGTTTAGTATCCTATGCATCTGAAAATTCATCTGTGCACTAGGACAAAGTGACTTTATCTATAATTGTAAATGACATTGCTGGTTTTAAATCTTTGGATCCAAATGTTCATTTCTTGTTAGTAGATGTCAATGCTTCTACAGCACAGGAAAATTACCACACAGACTTTGACTGAACACTCCATTTACTAGATAATATTGATTATGTTGCTGACAAGTTACCCCTAAGAAGATCAAATATGGATATATGTGAACCCAATCAAAATGGGTATGCTCTTTTTAGTGCTTTGCAAATCCACAGACTTAGTTAACAGAAGGTTTCGAGTGGACAAAAACGTTGGATCCTATACATGTTATTCTAATAATTCAGCTAGTTGCATTGATTATTTCGTGGCAGATAGTCAATTGTTTTGAGGTAATCAAGGAATTGGATTTCATAGAGAGGATAGAATCAATACATACGCCATTACATCTTACTCTGAATCTTAATGTCAGCCGTAGCTCTGACGATGAAGGTATGGAGGAGGATGGTAAGTAAGAACGATACAAATTTACTTGGTCACGTGAGTATGAAGAAACCCAGTTTTCTTCATGCCTACAGGACCTGTTTTTATTCTTTCCTTATAACCAAAATTTTTAAATGATGAATAATATGAGCTTTGAAATAACAGAATTTTCTTTAGTTCGACACGTTAAATGAGCTGGTGATGGATCTGGTATACAAAGAGTGGTCATAGATGTTCTATTTTCAAGGGTCCGTGTCAGCACAAAAACAGGAGTTGTTTGAAAAGGAATATGAAGTGAAAATGCTAAAAGAATGACAGTGAAAGCCCAAAGAAGATTTAGGTTTAATAGATCTGCCCAAAACTTGGAAACTTATGAAACGCGACAGGAAGTTATCCCGCAGAAAAGAGAGGCCAATATGAAACTACAGCACAAAGTATGCAGTCTCTTAAATATAAAGATTCTGTATCGTTTTGAAATCTACTTAGAATGAAATCATGACATGGCCAACAACAGATTTCCAAGCTTAGATTGTTTGTGCACTTCCAGGGTGTATTTAATCATCCTAGCTTTGACTCATTTAATACTTTGTACTTCTTCCATGATAAAACATGGGATGATCTTGGTGTATATATTACGGAAGATGAGGTAAGGAAAGCAACAGGGAAAGCTCCAGGATGTGATGGTATATCTTGTAAAATTTTAACAGCCTCTAAAAATGACACTGTACAATTGCTTACATATTTGTTTAATGCATTGTTTAATGCCTCCTACTTTCCAAAAGACTGGTGTATAGCTACTATTTGTTCCACTTCTTAAAAAATATAACCAAAATGACCCGAATAATAACAGAGGGATAAGTCTATCACCAGTTATGAGTAATAGGTTTTCTAATATTCTGAATAAAAGACTCACACAGTGTGAGGGGAAAACCATACACTAGTTGAAGAACAAGGGGGACTTAGAAAAGGTTAGAGTACTGTAGATAACATATATATTCTGAATACACTTATTGAGAAATATCCAAGGAAGAGAAAGGGCAGATGTTAATGTGCAGTTATAGACTGTGAGACTTTGATAGAATCGGTAGCTAAGCCCAATTGCGTACATCTTGATAAAACTGAGGTAGTGGCGTTCCGAAAGATTTATTATCTAAGACATTATAAAACTGGTATTATGGGGACAAGAAACTGAAGTTTAGTTCTTATTATAAATACTTAGAGGTGGTATTCTCATCAAGTGAGTTTGGGACAAATGTCAGAAACCTTTAGCAGAACAACGGTCTAAGGCTGTGAATGCTCTGAAAATCGAGTTTACTAATTGGAAAAATTGTCTATAAATAGTTTATTTAAAATTTAGACACCACAATTTTGCACATTTCGACTTCTGGTTCTCACGTGTGGGGCTTTTTAGTGAAGTCCATGATGTAGAAAGAGTGTATGATAACGTCTGTAAATATGTGTTACAGTTAGGCAAATAGTGTCCTCACTGTTTTTTGCGTGGAGAATTAGGTCGTAACTCTCTTAAATCTGTATCGATTGCCAGACCAATCAATTATTGGTTGAAACTACCCAGATTGTGTTTTAAAATGTAACTCGCTTAGCTTGAGGGTATGTAGTAGCTCTATAATTTGGGCTCATAATGTTAAGAAATGTTTACTGAGTTATGGCTTTGACGAGGCATGGTATAACCAAGGAATGGGAAACAAAGTGACATAACCAAGGAATGGGAAAGAAAGTGACTTTTATGAATAAATAAAAGGATAGATGTAAAGATATAGATACACAACATTGGCATGCAGAGATGAAAAGCATGGACAAGCTGAGAGTAAATGGGATATTAAAGAAATATTTGTCTGTTGAGGATTATGTGCTCAGCTTAGCCAAGCCTATTTTTTGGAATCTCTACTGTAAATTGAGAGGGGAGAGGGATTACTTGATGTTAAGGTTAATTCAGGACGCATTATGAAGCTGAAACATGAAGATATACTCTGTCCATACTGTGATTTTAATATTGTGGAAACAGAATGGCATTGCACTTGCTGTTGTCGTAACTTTACAGACACTAGTGCATAGTGTTTACTCTGTTTCTGTATTTGAACCCGCGTGATGAGAATTGTTTGATGCCTTGAGAAATAATTACAGATACACTATTGTATCAGTTTGTAGGTATTACTCTTTAACAGGGAGGAAAGAAAACTATCATGAAAATGGACGTACTTACACTTACCGTCCTTGTCATACCTCGTGTGTTTGTTTGTTTAAAATGTATTTAATTTTAGGTTAGTGACCTATATTACTGAATCAAGTATTCATCTTCTTCATGCATCGGCTTACTGTAAAACTGAATGATGATCCAGGTTGAATTATGCACATTTTACTTATAATTAGTTTTAGAAAGATGGTCTCATTTTGAAACTGTTTTCCTTTTGAGAGAGAGAGAGAGAGAGAGAGAGAGAGAGAGAGAGAGAGAGAGAGAGAGAGAGGGAGAGAGAGAGATTAACTTCTGATTTTATCCGTTTGTATATTAGTTCAAGGAACGAACCAGTACTACCCACAGCAACTTTACGGTGCATATCCAGCGGCAGGCCCGTCGTTCGTACCCCAGAACCAGGGTCACCCACCACCATACTCAGAAAAGCAGTAGCAGACACGGACTTGGAAGAAGAAAGAATAATAAAGAACATAACTTCAAGGAAGAAAAACAACCTAAGAAAATAAATGATTTTAAAAAATCCCCAATGAATACATTAAAAGACAACTTTGATGATTCAGAGAAAGAGAACATTCTAATCAGTGGACAGTTTAAGAATCCCCAAAGTTCAACTTATTATTATTATTTATTATTATTATTTGGTATGTTATGCAAACGCTAATTTCGTTGAAACAACATAGCACCTAGATACAGCAAAATTTTATAAAATATCCTTCATATATTAATTTCCAAATAATTCATAATTTAATGACTTCCAGCAACTTGATTACGCAAGACAAAGCCAGAATGGAAATATATCTAAACAATAAAACAGAACTTCTGGAAAACAAATCTTTATGTCTTTTATTCAGATGTAAAAGTTATTTGACTTTTATTTGTTTAAGCAAAGAAAGAAGATCTGAAGATAAGACTTTGTTGATTTTAGTACTAGAAGTTTCATTAAATTTGATTCTTGGCAATGTTCCTCTAATAATGTTGTTGTGAATAAAATATTCCTTTGAATGAGGTCATGAAGTGTTTTGAAATCACTTGAATTTTACCGTAAGTAGAGAAATGCAATACTTACTTTATAAAGTCAAGAGCGAAAAGAAGCGTATTTCGTGTTCTTGTCATGTGGATAATACATTTGTCAATTTATTGTGATGTTAGGTAGAGGAAATGGTCTCCAAAAGACGAAATTGGCCAGAGATTTATCTGAATTTTATAAAGGAACATCATGCATGTTTATTTTGTACTACTCTGATCGCTTGCCATGTATTATCTTGTATTTAATTTAGGAATGAACACAAACGAAACAAACTAAACGAAAGCGATTGAACACGACGTAAAAACACACATACACAGACGTGTACCTATATAACGTATTCCACTCAGATTACTTGTCAGTTTAAATATCTGCCCATCCACCTATTTATCACTTTCTGTCTGTCTGTCCGTCTGCATATTCGTACACTTTTAACTCCAAGTTGTTAGATGTTACAGGAAAAAGTTTTTCCTTATATATATCAATAATGAAATAATTCATTATTATACTATAAAAGAAAGTCAATTATATCTAAGGCTTCACAAATAGAATAAAAGATTCTTCCTAAAGTGGAAATTTTCAAAGATATTAGTATTTTCTTTGCGACAAGTAGACATGCTCATCGATCAGTGGTAAAGGCGCACATGATTAAAAATAGGATTATATTAGGAATCTAGATGCAAAACTGACAGTGGTACCCAGTGCGAAATTAACTGACACTAATCGTTATATTGGAGATAGATACACAGGAATATTGTGTAAACAAAAACAAATTGGTGTCAGTTGTCAAAATGTTGTAAAATTTGTGTCACTGAATACAAAACACCTGCAATATCTCGCAATGTTAAGTGAAAACATTAACTGTAAAGTTTTAGATTCCTTCACGTAGCTACACGTTTTCAGTGAAAACATACAATCAATTTAGCTTATTGGAATAGATCATTTTCGATGGAATTTTATGCAATTATCTGGATTATGCAGATAAATGGAGCACAAAAAAATTAAATAGAGAGTGTGGACATTTAGGTTTTTAACGTAGCTTTAACAATTTTTCAGTCATATCACTACGATGTCTAATGATACGTACATGAGTCATCGTCGTACCTGTAAAAAGTATCTATTTAAAAGTCAGAAAATGTGAGTCAGGCATGAATGTAATAAAATGCTAAAATGTATGTAACTGTGACAAATGAATACATCTATAACAAATCTTATTCTTTGCGAGCAAATAAATCAAAGGCATGGACAGTTTTGTTCACTATTTATGACCGGTCCTTTATTGTTTTAGTTTTCCTAACTAAAAAATAGTTTCACTTGCTTCAGTTTTGCATATAATTCATATTGAGGTGTCACATATTTAGTTTAATTCCAAGAAATCGGCCAGCTTTTCATTATAACTAATCACACGACACAAAACAGAATCTGCAACAGAATGAAAATCATGAAACCCTCTACTCTTCTACAAATTTTATTAGGTGGCACATATGTTGTCAGCGCTAACTTTTCCAAAACATTCTATCTCGGCATCCAATGCAACAAATATGTTAGCTTTCTCTTGTGTGACTCCTCTGTGGAGTTCAGTTTTACTGGGAGGTGGGATTATTTGTTGTTGTCAATTTGAGTGAACCCAGCCTTGCAAAACATTCCGAATTGTTGATTCTTTTATTTGTCTTCATGATTGTGAAATCATGTATATTGCCTCCAGTACTGCAACACTATGCAAAACCATTTGCTGTGAGTTAGTGGTTGCTGTCGATCTCAGCGATCATTTTCTTGACAACTTTGCTGCGGTAGCTCAGGTGAAAATTCTTGACGATTCCCATGTCTCTAAGTCTGCAATTAATGGCTGACTGGAAGCAATATATGGACAAATCTATATGAATATATACGGATTATGCAAAGAAACAACAGTATGCAAATAACCGAAAGAATCTGTCGACTGAGATAAAGAAAAGAATCTGTGCATGGAGATTTATACAAATTAGCAAATTATGCAAATCACTGATTTGCAAATAAGTGCAGTTAACTGTACATATAATAGGATACATCTTTTTTGCAGGAGATGGGGAGAAAGCAATTCAAAATCAAAGGTATGACTCTAATGAGAAGTTAATAATAAAACATTTTCAGGCCCAGATTGGCTTCTTGAGAGAGAGAGAGAGAGGGAGAGGGAGAGAGATTGCCAGTTCAAACTGAACGGTGTTTCTCTGAAGTAAAGTTAGCATTCTGACCACACCATCAACAAATATGCATCGGAGGTATATCGACGCAATAATTTACAGCATCATAGAACATTTGTTAGCCGAAAATTCCTTCGAGAAAAAGAAACCTTAGCCTGTATTGTCAAACTAGGTTATTTCAATGGCTGAATTGTCAGTAAGACTGACCGAAAAGTTGGGAATGAAAAAATAGTTGCATTTGCAATATTTTGGTCAATCATTGTCTCGTAAATAACCCTGGTGATCCGAATATCATCTACCAACGTACATTCGAGTCAAACTTCAAACTTCCAGTGATTTTCAAAACTGATCACTTTTATTTATGCGTTATGGAACTGCGGACTACATGCAATATTTACTAACCTCCGAAACTGAAGAGCCTGACCACATGCAGAAACCTAAGCACCTCAAAACTAAAGATATGACAACGGAAGTGCTCATTTGAACATGGTCAATTGTACCTCGTGCTGAAACACATGAAAAGATATTTTTACGAAGAATTTTATTTAGTTCATATTACAGAAAAGACATATATTACATTGACTTGAGCAAGTCTTCACAACAAAATAAGTTATCGGGTTAATTGTTTGGAGCACTAAAAGCTACACACGTGTCCGGGTAGCTGATCAGCGTAGTGATAATATTTCCTAACCCGGAGAGTGAATCGGCAGATACCAGACGCGCTTGCTGATCGGTGATTTAGCAGTGACGTTGAAGGTATGATCCATAGGACTGACCCCAAAGCTACGAATGGAGACGTTGGCAGTGACACAAAATGCTATAGACAGTAAAAAATTAAAAAAAATAAAATAAAAAAAGCAATTCGTACCAAAGAGGATGAGCGCAGGCAATATTGCATGAAATATTAATTCAAACCATATGACGCATGCTCTTCTACTTTCACGGTTACGATTCGATGAAAATTTAAAATTTTGGGTTAAGAACGGAAAACAAAGGCCATTATAAACACAATGTACTTTTTACATTTTACTCACACTACACATCAAGGCATCATGTGATCATATTTTCTCTTGATCGTGTTCTATTTTTAGACGGGGAAACCCGTCTAAACGTGATCCACTTTGAACGCGACATTCCTCCTTTTTGCATTGAACACGATCTTAATTTCACGATGTTCCGATATTTTGAATCGAACAGATAGAAACAAAAACAATAAAGTCCAAATAAAAGTTATAAAAATTTAATAAAAACAGCGCTCCTTGAAGTTTCGCCCCTACTTTTAGCTGCTAACATCAATAATGAAAATTTTCATCAATCTATTTTGAACCGACCCTATAAAATGTCCGCTGTATCTGCGCAGACACTATACAATCTATGTCTGACTGAAAAGTAGAAAATAAGATCGATCAGTTTTAAGTAAATCATTGTTAGTTTTCTGTGATAGTATGCATTTTGCTTCAAAACGGTTGTTTTCTACGCATTTATAACATCCATTGGCGTCACAAAAAGGTGCGAAAGAAGGACCACCGTTGTCGGGCACGCCATTATATTTACACAGTACGTTCCTGGCACACCATTCCTACTATTATGGTATAACTTTCCAAACTAGGTAAAAATAAAACAGTTCAATAAGGTAGTACTCTTTTATTTTAGGAAATAAAAAAGCCCCAAAATACCCGTGTGTAAAAAAGCAAAATCTAGCGTCCTCTAATGACACCGTAAGAATCTATTTCCTTGTCACCCTGGCGATCTGAAATGAAATAATAATAATGACATTAACCATAGGGTATGAGCTATTTGTATTTACGTCTCCATTTATGGTGTTTTGCTTTTATAGATTTTAGTGATTATTTGTTTGATTAAGGGAACTCGGTGTTTGAAGATATTCCTCAACCCAAGTAATTAGCCAATTCCTAAGGAGCAGTCGTTATATGTCCAGTATTCACCAATCTTTACGACAGTTTGTTGTGTTATGTATATTTAATTTATATTATGTACCTGACTTTTATCATTATGGTAACTGAGTGTTGTGAATGAAATTAATGCTTACCTGACTTTTGCTATGAAATCTGGTAAGCAAGATCTTACGTAGCGAGAGTTCAAAGGTCAGTTTTGATTGCAATAAGACTACGCACAGTAAATTTTCAATTAGGATGATTGGGTTTTCCAAAAAACACTCTACTGCGGCATAGGTCAAGTGAGAAATGTATATAAAGGATATTTGGTAAACAATTACTCATTCCTGTTATAATATCAGTCTTTGGAAATCTATGATCAGAGTTCGTAGTTGTATTCAGTTACAATTTGAGAGGAATTATTTATTTAAATTATTCGCTAGAATTACAAAGTGCTGTTTGACCTTTAGGCCTTAAACACTACTTTGGATTATTGAGAACTCAGAGACATTCTGGATTATGTTACCGTTGTACAACAGGACATTCCACACTCTTGGTACATCAGTACATTCAAGAGTTTTGTAATTCACTCGGAACATTCTATACTGTTGGAGTTGTGAAAGAACATTTAGTATTATTTTGGATTTAATTCACAATAGCGTAAATTGGCTCAAATTTCACTTTGTTGCTTAGAGAAACAAATTATTTCTTCATTTTTACTAAACTTGTTCGCTTTGCTTCTTTCGATTACATCGTTTAAGTCATAGAGTCATAATAGTTAGTTGTTTTGGGTTTAGCGACAATTTTCAGCACATGATAGGCTATCCATGACGGACAGTATATTTGATGGGGTAAGAGCCCGCAAGAACAACCGATCCACTGGAAGCTACAGGAAAGTTTTCTCACATATCCAATTTGGCAGAGCCCAGGACTCGAACCCACGCAGACAGAGATGAGATGTTACTGATATATAAAGGTGAGAGCCTTAGACCACTCGGGACCCCTATTAATAACAGTATGGATTAGTTTCGTAAAATGGGCCCTCCCTAATTACTTAAGATAGAGAATTCTCTGGTTAATTTTAGGTATACGTGTTTAGTAATCTGATATATTAATAATTCTTTGTATTGGGTGTTTGGGTCGTGTTTTGTATTGCATGGCGTGAAGTACTAATATTCGGTTTTGCAAAGCCTACTGAGGAATTACACAAATGTAAAATAAAAATAAAAATACATGCAAGTGTGAAATTAGAGTTTCGTGATGTATGATCATTAGGTGATTAGTGAAAATTACTGTAGTGTTTGCGCCTTTCAGAACCTTTCAGTTGACAAAGACTGTTGTCTTGAGGTCCATGAAAGAGTAAAACAATTGGCCTCATGCCAGACTGACGAAGTTGTTTGATTCATTCGGAAGAGAGACTCTTTGTATGTAACAATATATTAAATAGGAATATCGTGGTATATTTTGTATAAAATAACTTTTAAGCAAATATAATTCATTTGTAAACTTTGTTGTGTATAGCAATCCATTCAGTGAGATTGATTAGGCTATTGTTTTTAAAAAATAATGCACGTCTACCTTAAGCCAAACTTACAATATAGACAGGAAAACTATACAAATCATCCCTACACTAAAATCTGTATAAACGACGAAAAATATATGCCGTGTAATATGTAGAGATTTAGCACTCAGTTACTAAATTTTCACCATATAAAACGTCGACATCATCAAAGAACGATTGGATTTCAATGTGTATGCCGTTGTAGAGAGGCTAGATACATAAATTCGATATCCAAATATTTGGCGTGAGTCGGGGTGTGTGTGCTCTATGATATGAAAGACATTTATTTAAACTCGAGGTCAAAATCTATTGATAAGGTATATTGAACTGAAATGATTTCCCGTAGTCATCCGTTTATAGAGAACCAATATGCAAACATAGTTAAATAAAAATGCAAATTGCCCAGATTGCCTTTGCACATACGAGTCCGGAGTCTAGGTTGTTCATTTTAATTATTAGTAGAACGCATACCGTTTGTGCTGGTTTGGTATTTCAGTGGAATGAGTGGCCCAGGTCACTCATATAAGTATATTACAGTGCATGCATCAAGTATATACAGAATGGCAAAATTATCTCTCTCATGTGTATCAAGCACAGTGTAAAAAACCGTAATTCAAAGATAGAGTAATGCTCACGATCTAGGCTATATGTGCATCTGTCTCAGGAGTTCGGATGTAAAGTATATTTCGATTTGATTACAACACAAAAATTTCAAAATTTATTCAAAAATCAAGAACAAATCACATAATTTGCAACCAGAAATAGTTATTGTTTCCCCGATAGTTTTATTCTCCTCAGTGACACTGAAAAATACACCTGATACTCCTAACACGTGGAATAGGTGAATACAGTCTGCGACAGAATTCTAATAAATCGACAATTGTGTATTTCGACCCAGTTAGCAATGGACGGTTTGCCATTGTTATAATCTTCATTGCTTTGAAAGTCATTTTAGGTTCTCAACTAATGTGCAAATACAGGTAGGTACTTGTGTATACCAGTAAACACATACCAATATAGCAAGCATTTTATCACCTGTTATAAGGAGTAGTATCACAGTAGGTGGTTTTGATTTCGATAGCTGACATAGATCGACTCCTTCTATACCCCATGACTTTACTAAATTCACATCGATCGTCACACGTGAGTGAATGTGCTATAAGAAACTAAACAATAATATATAATCAAGCCAACAACCAAAACAAACAAACGTTAGAGCGAATATCAGATAGTTGGCGTGATTAATAATGGTTTTTTAATTGTGGGCCGAAGGTGAACTGCAGCTGTTTATTCCAATAATTTTTACGAAGTAAAAAATCTACGCTTACTTGTGTGCTTGAATATGGGTAGCATACAAAATTTACTTGAATGATTTTTTTTAAGGAATAAAAAATCCATAGCAGTGAGGCTAATTCAGTAATATCCTGGACGTCGCCAACAATGTTTACTCAATTTTCACTGCCTGTAAATCAACCACATGTTGGGTTTTTTGTCAATAACTCCTTGGTTTTGTAGCTGTGCGTGAAGCCGTCGGTGGTTAGCCATTTCCACGAGCACCATTTCGAACTCACCCAAGCTAATTATTTTATCCTCGATACCCATCGAGTAGAGTGTAAAATCGTATTGAGAGTACTTTGTGCTGCCGCGAGAAGTTCCGAATAAGCACGTATTCGTGAATGTAATCGTATCGAAATTATTATATCAACCTCTGCCAGTCACACCGGTTACTATTGAGATGGCTACAACAATTCCGATTGGTGTACCTATAATAGTTGTCGTAGTCGTAATTCCCGCCACACCAAAGCAAATGGCTGCTGTGCTGCGGCGATTCCGTAAATAGCATCTACGACCACAGACATGCGCCTGTATTTCACAAGTAGCTTGGTTCTCTTAATGATTTCCGATTTGGTTGTTTCTTCACGTCGGTAACATTGAGGGTTTACCATAGTTCTTCTATTAATAACGTAATCGCGTAGAATAATTATTAATCTTAAACAAACATGCAACCAAATAAGTTTTAAAGGAGTTGTCTTCAGACTCTGACCTAAATAGTGTATCCCTATGGTCCATTTGTACTTCAGCATTTGGAACTTCTAATAATTGTCTTTCTTCTACTAACTGAATAGTAATAGACCATGTACTGTATAGACGCATACACAATTAAGAAATAATATCCGGATTCATCAGCAACAAGTCTAAAGGCTCCAATGCATTTGTTACAATAAATATTTCAGATTATACTCCATCAGCAAGCCTTAGGTATTCATTTGTTATTGTAGCGTTGCCAGCTACTACCCTGATAACACTGAATTTTATGTCGAAGTGTTGTTTTGTTGCAGCAATATCATCATCGATAGGTTCTTACACGAGTTGAATTCTATTTCCGTTCACAATAAGGTCTCAGTTCCTTTGACCGCCAGACTTTTAATTTTCGATTTGGTATTTGTGTCGACGTAGTCTTTCATAAGCGCAGTCAACATGCCAGAGTCTTTAAATCCACCGATTTCACTAATTTTGGCCAGATTCTTTGCAAAAGAACAAATCTTTAATATCCACCGTTTTCCAGTTCGATCTTCAAAAATCACAAGCTCGCCATGGTGAACGTTAGCTACAACCCGGCTGGTGTGTGTGTGTGTGTGTGTGTGTGTGTGTGTGTGTGTGTGTGTAAATCGAAGACATTCATGAGATTACACTCCAACGTACCGAGGACACACCTCCAACCGAGGACGTGCTCGGTTGGAAAAATGGTTAAATCTTGCTTCTACCAACTATTTTAGCCTAGAATAACGTAAAATCATGATTTGTAGGAAGGTCCCCATTTACACGCTTGGTGCTTGTTCGCGATTTTGGAGTGTATCTTTCTTCCAAAGCTGGTGATACACACACCCGAAACCATGTCCTCGATTGCCAGATGGACAAACTTGTTGAGAGCTCTCCATTATCAAATTACACGTTTCAAAAAAATATTATCTCCTTTAGATCCAAGCATCAAATACCAATAACTTAGCTAAACTATAAGAAGAACATCTGATGCATATAACAGTCCTTGATATTTTTATTAATATTTCATGCATGTAAGACAATAGTGATGGGAAACTCACGTAACATTCATACTATACACGTCCAATACAGGGAAATAAATCTACGACATGTCGTACGAAAGGAAGTACATGAAACTGCGATTGGAAATAAGCATGAATTCTTTGTAGAGTTGTACCGAAATTGCATAATTATCCGACCCATCTGTAAACTTAAAACGTCCTATTTGCGGCGAGGTTTTACACACGTAAAAATATTGAAAAGACGTCCTTGATATGCAAAATTTATTTTATGATTATTAAATGAACTATATCCGCCCCTATTTCATAATTTGCCTACTTAGTGTTTAAACAGGAGAGAACAGATATGAAGCTAGTGAAAGATCCGTTATTATCACGAACTGAATTTGAAAGTTACACTCATAGAACTTCAGTAAATATATAGAAAGATAAATATATTATATAGAGGTCAAACATTTATCATCAAGATGATCAGTCCCAAAATAAAACATTTAACTACAGCAATATGTTTTTCATTATCGCGCTTTTAAGACCTGAGGCTACACGTGCAAGCAATCATAAACTGTTGAATGCATTCAATTTTATTTTAAATGTATATATTTACTTAAGTTGGTGATTTGATGAATTTGATTTACATATCATGAATTGTGTTTGTATCCATAGTTCTCTTGTAAACGAAGTCTTATTAAAACATAACACAAAATGTAAACACCAGGCCTCAATCTATATTGTTTTCCCAAATTTACAGAGCTTTTTAACAATAGACTCGCAAACTCCATGGATGAATGGAGTCCAGTTTGTATTGTCAGTCTCTCAGCTTTCTGAGCACAGAAAAAATATGGATGCTACAAAATTTAATGAACCACAAGCAATGCCAGCTTTAAAGATACTAGAGACTTTGCTTTCATCAGCATAAAATATTTCAGTGTGTTTCATAAAGCAGTGTCGCCCATCATGCAAGAAACTGCTGTCTAATGTAAGTAATGTCTGACGCAATCACAGCACAGGCGACATACAAATTGTAAGTTCTTCTCTACAAAAATATGTGAAAGGATGTTTGTAACTCGCATTTCTGTAGATTTAGAACAGCGGAAATAAACATTTCTTAATTTATTCATTTAGTATAAGAAGATGCACACTACACAAACAGAGTTCATTGTAAAGACTGGAAATCAGTTACAGCGTACACTTAGTGTTTGAATTTTGATCTGGTTGTCAGTAAATGGCGCTTGTACTTTTTACCTCTTTGATACGTCACACGTAGTGACATCAGTTTCTAAAAATAGATTTTCGGACAATGCGAACTAGCATAATGGCGAACAGTGATACTTTGCGTATTATTGTTCTTACTGAAAACGATGTACCAGGCGCTAAATTTGTTCATCCGAATATAGATGAGCATTTCAATATTCAGCTACAGTGATGGTTAAAATGTCGAGGCCTGCCCAAAACGGAAAAAGAAGCATACAGCTTAAAAGGTGAGTCAAAACAAATACTATACATGCCGAGACCTAGTGTATTTATGTTTTCTGGACTACGATCGTTTCTTGAATCGTGCATTTTGTATCTTGTATTTTCAATACTCTTCTGTATGCAAAGTGTTTAAATAACAGAAATGTCGATTTTTTTCCTATCTGCAGTATATTTTATGAATACATTAATCATACAAACCAGAAGTCACTTTGACGTGTTTGATTAATGACTGTACATTCTTGTATGGTTTTGTACCGTTTGAAACAATAAGGCACCCCATAACACCCACCATTACGTTGATATTCAAATTTACAACAAGTGCAATTTATTATTGTTGTTGTTATTATTGTTCGTTATTGTTCCAGTGCTTATATTTATCCTTTCATTGTTATTATTATTATTATTATTATTATTATTATTATTATTATTATTATTATTATTATTATTATCGCAAATAATCCCGGTATTTTTGTTATAATTGAATGAATATATAAGTAATAAAATTTACTGTTATCTGATGTTTTATTTTGCTATTGTTATTCTTCTACTCATTATTATTATTATCATTATTATTATCATCGTAAATAATCTCGGTAATTTTGTCATAATTGCATGTTAGTAATAAAAGTTACCTTAAATATGAAAGAAATACACTACAAAATATGATATATCTGCCCATATTAATGCGAATTTCCTCAATTTATACATTTGATTGTCATAATGTATATTGGCTTCATATATGGGTCTATATATTCGAAGTTTGAGCCACCTACGGAATCCACGAAAACTGGCACCAGGCTAACAATAATCAATTCAGTAAAAAATGTCCCACCAGTTTTTAGGTAAGCTTTTAGCATTTCCGAAGGCTTTCTTGCTCTGATTATAGCCCTGTGGTTCATG